>JBBPKO010000030.1:13381-58742 GCA_038089295.1 Xerocomus amazonicus
CTACTCGCGCAGCAGAGGTAAGCTTTCGCCGAGCGAATGATCAAGTTTCCGACGGGGCTTCAGCATCTCCAACGCATATCGACGCACAAAGAAAACCCTGACGTCGCACTGCGCATATCTGTTGAGTCTGGGGGATGTCACGGATACCAGTACAAGATGGGACTCGCTCATATATGTGCTCCAGAAGACTAGTACGTTTTCTTTGTGCTTGCGCTTTCAGGCCCACTAGCGCTTATCTCATCCTCAGTCATTTCACCCACTCGGATATTCGTCCCTCAAATATATTTATCGATGCTGTATCGTTACCCATGCTGAATGGGTCGACGGTTGACTATGCTACGGAGCTCATAGGCAGCTCATTTCGGGTGACAGGGAATCCACATGCGAAGGGTGGTTGTGGTTGTGGTGTTAGTTGGGAGCTAAACGACTAGACTTTTTCAGACGACTCTGAATACAACGCCTTGCCAGTTAATCCATGTCGTGAGTTTCTTTCCCGCCATCTGGGCGTTTCGTGTACGATGCCTGTTTTCCTAACCAAGCCTCCTGCCAGCTGACATATTATAATATGGAAAATATCATTGGAACAAGCCATGGCGGAGAGGAGGTCTAGGAATGTTACGTATCGACTCAGCCCTTCTCCACATTCGTGACCCAAGACCGCGTCATTGAATCGACTTCAGGACAGGTTTAATGCCATATCCCAAAATGCCTTCTCGAAGCGTACAGTTCTCTCCCAAATAGAAAACCAGGCGTCATATCGGGATGGCGATGGCGCGTCTTTTTCCGCCAGAAATTCCATCAATTCTGTAAGAGGTGGCAAATTTTGTGAATTGATCCTGGCCTGAAAGGGCAGCGTATATTCACCAAGACCAGCAGTTACCTCTGCCTGATATCTCCTCCCGGAGTATTCCTCCATCCATTCAAGATATGGGTTGCCTTGCCACACAACCCAAGAGTCCGATTTTTGTGCCTCCTTCTTGAGCCATAGACCCACTTCCCCATAGCCTAGCAAGCAGGCAGCCACTGCCATAATCAACGAGCTCGTGTCACCTTTGTAGAATCTACATTTTGACCTACTAAGTAACTGGAGAAGACGCGACTTACCCCGCAACCCTGTGTCAATGAGGAACGCGCCATATGCCGTCGTGGCTGGTGATTCAGGCGTCTTTTCTAAATCCGGGAGAGACGTGCCCTGCTGCAAAAAAAATGAGGCATGCATAGCTTTTTTCCTCGAAAGCAGTAATTGCAGCGGGCCACCTTGTTTTGCATTGAGCAGATGAGAAATCCAAGAGCGACAGACATACCATCGAGAGAAATTGAAGTATCTGGGGGAAGTTCATCCGAAATGCTGAGAATCGCCTTGGCAGCACTGTTGATCGATGCGTAGTCGTTGAATTTGGATGCCAATAGCCTAGACGCTCCTGCTGAGAACAAACCTCAAGGTTGGCGAAACCAGACCTACGCATACGCCCTCGCATAATACTTGAGGTAAAGATAGTCTTGTCTGATCGAGCGTGAGATTGCGCGCACTCACGAAATAGGAGACTCACTCCATAAAGTATTGGAATGATTTAAAGTCCAACGTTCCTTTCCCCAGCTGAACCACGAATTCATGTCGTACATATTGCCTCCATACTCCTGCCGTGTTTTGAATAAACTTGATTGTCAATGGGTATGGACACTTTGATGTCTTCCTGTAAAAGCAGTCAAGATGGGATACTCTCCTGGATGACATCCTTACGGCTGAACGGTGAGCACAGACGTCGAGTGGAGGTGGTTCAGGTTCGGAGAACCACTACCTTTTCCAAAATGCAAAGCGGTTTCGATTCCCAACTGTGTGAATACCGTTGCTCGTGCGACTGCTTCTTCCACTGGGGCGTGATAAGTGAGCAAAACGCGGGGGAACACTGTTCATCTGAAATTAGCACCTGGAAATCCTTCCCCGAGCGCACAGGTCAGCGCCGCACTGAGCACAGCATCTGCCCCCTGCATATTCTTCGACTTTGAGCATGGCCGGGGGTACAATGTGAATAAAGTTGTCGCAGGCTCTGAACTACTTGCGCGACAAAGAATGTCAACAACGTAGCCGTTGTTCTCCGCGGAGTTAACGATACCAAGGATTTCAATATTCTCTTTCAAGGGGAAGTCGGACTGGATGTCTAATGAAGCACCATTCGGAACCTCCACTGTAAGAATATCGTTTACGGAAACGACCAACTGGCTGCCCTTTAAGAGCACTGCTGGCGGACCAGCGACAAGAAGGTTCTGGGCGGCTACAAGCACGTCATGGAGAGAGGTAATCTTCGATTGACGTCCTTGAATGTTGAGCAAATACTGGGCTTCGCTTTCACGCAGGGTTACGACCTGTGCGAGGGGGAAAAGTTCTTTTGTGATCATCTGGACGTCCTCCCTTGAGAGGACGACACCATAATCTGGGACGTAGAAGGAATCGCAGACAAAAGGAACACGACCGTGCGACCTGAAATACGCGTTCAGGCCTGATGCAACAGACCTGATAATCGCAGAGCTAAAGAGGGTTCCAGTTTTGATCGCGTTCACGTGGATGTCATTAAGGGTGGATGCGATCTAGATGCTAAATGTTTGCGAAGACGCTTCGGTTTAAGCGAAAATAAGGAAACCCGACCTGCCCCTCAACAAAGTCTGAAGGTAAGATGTGCCTTTGTACACTGTTTGCGATTTTTGCAGTGACAGCGGTCACGACGCTGGTGCCATGACATTTGTGTGCCGCAAACGTCTTGAGATCAGCCTAGTGCGAATGGTGAGGTAGGTGAATATTGGAGCGACATTGTTCAGTAGAACCTGAATGCCTTCTCTTCCACTCGGGTCTGTGCCAGCAATCGTCAAGATTGCGGTAGTCCTCATCGCCATCGGACCAGGCTAATTTTTCGCAATCTCAAGTACGAACAATATGTAATTCTCACGGGTCATTTCCTTCCTCCCTCCAAGCTTACTATAACCTTTCAGCCAGCAGGAAATGAAGTCCTGTCTGGGCCTGTTGTCGGGTCAACGTCTTTGCCCTCATATGCTGAAGTATGATAAGTACTCCGTCGCAGGCGAAGCAAACGTATGCTGGCTGGTGAAGCCTCGGGAGGATTCTGCCGGCCGGCCATCGTTGACTTCTGGTTAAGAATGGCCCGTACCCAGACTGTGTCTGCTTTTCGGAATTAAGAGATGCCGACTTGACCATGGTAATACTAGTTGAACACTTTTTATTGAAGCTGGGGTTCAGAGCACCCACAGGTATAAAATACATTATTTCAAGCTAAACCTTTGTTATTCAGATTCAGAGAGCAAAATTGCAAGTGGCTGTACACGCGAATGTTGGCACGAATGCCCTTGTCGAGGGAAGCATCGACCACTTATTCCGTGCTCTTGCGTACGACGTTCACCTTGCTCCATCTTACATACCTCTTTCTCCGTGGGCAAGTACGGTAAGTCCTTCCTCTGTTCTCAATGTGCCACCTTTAGGGTGACTTCTAAGGCACAAAGAATGCATAGAAGTGGCACGCAATCTTGTATGCTTTCCGCGTCCTGCAAGACAGTCCATCCCTCCCGTGCTATCGTCATTCACCTCATGTTTTTTTTATTCCCTACCTACAGCAAAACGCTGGCGAATATATCTGCAATACTGATGCTCCACTCCCTAAGGACATCTAGTTGCAGCAGTTTCCTCTTTTCTGAATCATTGCTGACAGGGTGGTACAATGCTCCCTCATGTTCTGTATACAGAGTCTACTACCTTGTGTATGCCTAGCAATGCACTTTTCAATCGATCTGCGACCTTTGCGTCTTAGGGGTGGGACCTTCTATGCCAAGACACGGTGTGTGTGCAGCATATAAAGAAGGAAAAAGTTAGTTGTGGGTACGCAGTGCGAGCTTAGTGAGATCTTTGGTCGGAGTAACTTTGGACGCTAGAGAATCCCAGAGCCCAGAGACACACCGTATGGATATCGATGGAGACATGTTGATTTGAAGAGTTACTTTAAACTACGAAGTCCTCTCAGATATTTGTGAGGCGGGCTGCGTCAGTGATGTGTGATTGCTGCAAAGCACACGTACGGCCAGCCTTGCCGAAGATCATGCATGATTGCATGAAGAACTGACTATCAACACTATATAGCAGCCGATAAAGTAAATTATTCTACAGAGAAACGAACGACGCAGAGCTGTATTAAGGTGGTCACTCGAAAAATCGTCAATGTTTCGACATGAAGCGGGTATGGCTACAAATATCGGGGACCAAGAAAAAGAAAAGTACAAAATCATACGCGGTTGTCCTTTGATTGCACAAAAAAAGAGGCGTTCCCTGGCTAAAACACCTACCATCAGATTAACCATTCATATTCTCGATAAATCTGCCCCGGTCAATATTCAATTGCATCGGTTGCTTGTTCGCCCTCTGGGACATGAGCGAGCTAAAGCTTCGGCCAGACTCGGTCATCCCTGCGCCAGGCTTGACCTGTTCCATGTCTTTCTGCGAAATGCTGCTCGTGAGGTCCCGGCCACTTCCCACCTCGTCCTCTCTTTGCGCCTGAAGCTTAAGATATTCCTCGCCTCTGACTCGTAAAAACTCCTCTAATAGCATCGCATTCCGCGAATTGGCCTTGTATACCGCAATGATGACATCCCCGATGACAGGAACAATGCCACTACAGGCGGACACAGCATTATTGAGCATCATTCTGCCAAGGAGCCAGGGGGGCAAATCAGCCTCGCGGGCTTTGCGCACCACGAGGGTATAGTTGAGCATGGCGCACGCGACGTCGCCTGCACCAGGGATAATGCCGATAATAAATGTCCAGCCGAATCGGAGGCCGCATAGATTGAAGCTCTTGTCGAGACGACGGGCTCGGCGCTGTACCGTCTTGAGGATCTTAGCATCGCGGGAAGAAATGCCGGGAGGGGGACCACGCTGACGATTGAAATCAACCGACTTGAAACAGATGCGCAGTCGAGGCGAGTAAAAGCAGTGATTACCTTTTTACGACGTCGCTTACCCTTGGCGTCGTTGTAATACTCATAAAGAGGGTCAGGAGGGGCGTACTGCTCTAGATGTTGCTTGAAAAGCTTGACACCCGCATTCTGGATGTACGCCGACATTGTACGGGCGTTCGTGGTACAGGTGGGAGAAGGGCATTGTCGAGGCGAGGTGGTTTTTGTGACACAGCTGCACAAATACGTCAGACACAGCACAGCCACGTAATGCATTGCCCCAGATTAGATAAGCATACAGCAGTACAGAGCAGTATATCAGTCATCAGTCATATGCACCGCAGCCGAACTGAACACGTCCGACGATGCATCACGACGAGACGAGATTGTCAGAAGAATACGTTCAGGACAGTTTTCATAGCTATCTCAAGTCTTCTCTTACCCATGCAAAGGTAGAGAGACTCCTCGAGCCAGAAGTGCTCGCCAGCGCAGAGGGGGATTTGATGATCACTGGTAAGCAACCATCCCGAACTCGTTTTCACGCTCGCACTGACGTCCGTCACCACCCCAAGGCCCCGCACTCTGCCTGTATTTTGCAGCGCTTCGCTCCACCACCCTCCCACCATCAGTGCCACTTCCCAGAAGTTCTAGATCGGCACCTCCTCGCGAGCTCACAGAGTCCAACTGTCCTCCTGCCTTCCTCGGATTTCTTCGCGTGTGGGCAGCAACCGTGCCCAAGATACAAAGTCTCCCGCCAGAATCTCAACATGACCTTGCTCGCGTCATCTGTAGTCTTCAGCCAATCTCTGTGCCGTTCGACCCCGCAGTCTCAGGGATCGCAGCCGATCTCCGCGCAGTAGCGATCGAGATATCTCAGCGCCGCTCCTTTCAAGATAGGTATGCCAGCGATCTCCAAGCTGCGCTCGACGCGGGTTCCGGCGGCGCTTCCCTCAAGGTCAAAAGCTCGTTCGTCCCGCCCCCCGCATACGACGGTCCGTCTGGCTCGGAACTTAAATCCGATGCCAAGTACGGCTCGCCTGTCTCTCCTACATCCACCTTTTCAGCGAGGACACCATCTCCGGTGCTATTCCCCCAAAACTCCCCTGCGCTTGAGAGGATTCGTCAGATCCTCTATGCCGCTCTTGGGGATGTCCTCGCTGGTAACATGGCCCTCGGTCGCCTCCTCAAATGGGACCCTCCTCGCGCTTACTTCGCCTCCGTTTCTCTCGCTATCGTCGAGGTCAGCGTAAGAGCCGTGCAACCAGACGGCTCGATTGATGGTGGTGCTGGCCTGCAATTAACGCTCAGCGAGTGTCCAGACGCACTGAAGCCCTTGATGGTCGAACTTGCGGATATCGGGAAGCAGGTCAAAAAAATGCAACAAGAGGACACGGAGGCGGCTATTGAGGCTGCACAAAGGGAGGCGGATCCAGCAATTCCCCGATTAGACGAGTTGAAGCGAATCCTTCAGGAGGGTGTCCGCTGCGATCGGGATTTAGGTGCGTGTAACGGGGAGCACCTAGAAAGGAGGGAGAGCATTGAAGGGAGAACAGTCGCGTTTTCAAACCGGATCAACGCGCTCGCACTGAATATATCCAAGGTCAAGACGTTCAGGGAGAGACAAAGCGAAGTGTTTGAGATCCTTTCTGCCGTTTGCGGAAGCTGATATTAGGAGTGGCAAGGCATACGATTTTGTCATGAATGCTCTTTACAATAGATCTGGATCTTGGTTGGTGATTCTATATGTTTGTATCGATATATACTACCTCTACGTTTTGCAGTGTATGACAGACCGTTAGCATGTTATTTCCCCTGTCGAATTCAAGGCAGGACTGTCGTTATCTATCATTTACTTGGTCTGAGAGCCTTCCCAATCTTCTAACTATTTCAGTAATGCAGATCGCGGTCAGCGTGTCAGGGCGACACAATCTTGGGTTCATGGCCCCCTCTTGCGAAAATGGTTTTTTATTATTATTCAAAGGCCATGCCCATCGTCCTGTTAACAAAACACGTACATACGTCAGCTCACAAGCAAATCAATATTGCCTATTTTCAGTCAATCACAAGAAAAGAAAGCAGTTTTCGTATGGGGAAAGGGTCGTTAAGGGTACTCGTTATCTAAGCGTCCGTATCCCAAACGCTGAGAGGATGGTGTCATAAAACGCAGGCGCCCTAGTCTACCGAGCGATTCCAAGGCCTCCGTGGAAGTAAAAATGAAGCGCTAATGACGATGCCTACAAGTAGCAGCATAAAATAGTATACAAAGAATGCATGCTCGGGCGTTCTGGTGGAGATCGAGAATACAGATGTCGACAAGGCAGGCCCGAAGGTGCGCATGATAGATACCAACAGTTGGGCAACGCCATTAGTAGCTCCGAGAGAAGCTCGATCAGGGGAAGACGCTGTAATATAGATGAATACACAAGCTTTAAACAGGTGGATGAGTATGTAGCCGAGCTCATAGTCTACACATGATAACTCACCAAACCCCATATTCTGCACCATTGAGAGCACAACATGTACCCCGACTATGGACCAAACCATCCAGCTCAGTCCCTGTATTCGAGCCAAAGTATTCATCAATGGAAAAGTGACAATGAGAGGAATGCCAGAAGCAACTGCGGCAGAATGAAGAACTTTGGATCCAAACCGATCGTGCAGACTTGGGAAAAAGAGGATTTGGAACAACCCATTCAGCGCACCATAAGCGAACAGAATGTTGCCGATAGCAGGTGGATCAAGACCAAGTCCTCCAAGTTCTATGGGTGTGGCAAAAAAGACTGGTTGCAGCGCCCGAAATGCAATTTCCAGGAGGGCAAGAACTCCATAGTTGCCTGCAGCAATTAGCACGGGGGCCACCAAAAGGGCACGTGGTGGTAGAGGTCCTTCATTTACCCTCCCGCCTTCCCCTGTACGGCTATTTTCTAGCGTTTCGCAAGGATCAGGCGTTGGTAAAATACTTCTCCTGGAAATTTTTTTGCTTAGCTGGTCCTTGATCAATTGCATGAATGGGACGGGTTGGTGAAGAGTCTGGTGACTACCTCAGCCAGGTAAACAGGTCTGAGCCTTCCGTACACCAACCTCTTTCAGAAATAGATATGTGACAAGCCACACAATGGCAGAAAATGTTGCGGGGACAAAACACGCCAAGAAATAAGGATATTCTTTCAGAAAGTTCCAGTGCCCAAAAACGTCAGGAAACCGATCGGCAGGGTTTGATAATGAGCCACCGATGTAAGGGCTACACATAGTCGGGTAAGCGAGTTGCAGAATATTGATCTCAACAGAGAACATGCCCCAAGCTAGCTCCCGTGGACCAAGCTAGTGGTATATACGCATACGCCTGTGCGATATTTGTGGAATCAGTGATTTCCATCAGCATACATTTGATAATGCCTATATTTCCATTTAAGGCGCCGTTTACGGAACGGCTACGGAATAGATATCAGGAATGATAGGGAAAAAGGATCTCCAAACATGGTGCACCTTAAGACCAGACCCCAGAAGGTCTTTGATAGACCAAAACAGTACATTGAAACGGATATGCCAAACAAACCAGTCAAGATAACAAGTTTCCGGCCGATATGATCCGATAAACGGCTCCAGTGCAGTACAGTGAGGGCTTGGGTTGCGTAGAATACCGAGTGCTAGGGTATAAGGTATAAGGGCCTACAGTAAATGGATCATGAAGACATACCAGCAACCCTACATAGTATCCAACTTGAGTTTCGTCGCCATGTGTGATTCCGATGTCCCGTATAAGCTTAGAAAAGCGGTGGTTTGAGTGGGAGGATGTGGTGCAATAGACCATGAAGGCAAACCTGCGGCGCGAACGGGGCAATACCTTGGGAGGCGAGTGGCTCTGGGAGCTGAAGCAAGAAAATAATAGAAAATTGACGCCAGGGCAACGGTGTCTTGCGCGTATTCTGTTCCCTCTGAGCCTCCAACAAGGGCGTCTGCTGGTCTATCGTCCGGGAGGACATGGTGGTTCGTAGAGAAAATGGATCCGTAGGGTACGGATTAAATTTTTTTTCCTGATACCTGAATGTTAAACCACGATCTTGATTATCGGCTGTAAAGCACGGGCTCCTGAACATACGTAGATCACACAAGTAATGTTGTATAGGGCCTGGCTTGGGCTTGGCTTCCGAGGGCTCAGGCTTTTAGAAGTGTCTGTTGGACTGTGGTTTATCCCGGAGCCTGTATAGAACACAGCATCTCCAGTCAAGTATGGACTCTACTCTCACTATCCAAATGCACCATCACCTAAGACACCATCCCAGTCCTCTGAAAACGCGGATGGATCATCACCATGATGGAAGAGGAGGCCATGTTGAATTAAACACTCGAGGCGTTGAACAATGTCCCCTTTGAGTTGATTGTGTCATTTGCCGATTGTAACACCAGCCGACAAAAAAGCCTGTTCACTAGAAACTGAGGTAGCCATGACTGAGAGATGATCACAGGCGAGTATATTGGAACAAGCGCACTCCACAGACGTGCAAACCAGCAGTTTGTCGCGAATCTGCCAATGCGATGCGACGCGACGCCGGCTCACTTGCTCGGCACGGCGCGCGATTGGATTGGTCACGTGATGACCAAGCACTTCGTGGTCTTCGTGGTCTTCGTTGGTCTTCGTGGTCCACAATCGGTGGCTATAAAATGCTCAAGTCAATTCACCTCCCCTTATACTATACTATCTCTCCCACAACGTCGAGTCCGTGTATATTTATTCTCTATGTCTTTCTCTCTCACAAGAGAGAAGGCACTTCCCGACATTCCTGCCGACACAGGCGATGGCGAAACTCCGATGGAGCACCAGAAGCGCCGTCGCACACCTTGTCCGGAGATCGCCGTTTCTCCAAAAATCCTCCCATCCGTAAACATTGAATACACGCTCTCCGAAGTGGAAACGAACCAGCTCTGGAACGAAGCAGGATTAAGTGCAGTAAGTGTGTTTCGCGTCTCTCATCCCACGACCAGCCCTTATCGTTGAATTTGGAAGCGTGCACATCGCAAACGGCACCGTAGTCGAAACCCTACCCCATGTCGATTATCTCCCATTCTGATGTCTGATCCTGAGAATCTTCCATCTCCCTTGCCATCTGTTGACCTATCTACAGCAGAGACCGCACCATTAGCTATGGGAATATGCCGACGATGGGGGTTTCTCAGCATGAGGTAGTGCTACCGCCCTGCACCCCAGGAAATATCCTTACCGTGTGTTCTTCAGATCCTCTCCCGAAATGCCACAAGTAGAGAGAAAGCCGTCCAGCACACTCGAGGTATTTCGCGCCATGGCTCGGAGCCGGCTCAGGAAAAGGCTTCGATGCGCAAAATCTGCGCCGAATCTCAGTGGCCAAGGTGTACCACCCAAACGAGCTGCACTTCAACATTTCGGGCCCAAACATGTTGAAGTACCGATGCAGAACGATGCATCAAGTAATAGCCCGCGTACACTGTCATTGCTTGGCGAGCCAGGAAACCCCGAAGCGGCCAAGCTAGAACAAGGGGATATGAATGGGATTTACTTTATTGTGGATCCTACGCGGTACACCTCGCAAGATAGCTTGCAAATCCAATTCATCACGCCCATCCCCGACAGTCCTACTTCTTTAGGGCGACCGGATTCACCTCTTTTGCACAGACACTATTCGCTCGATCAGCTCTCACTGGCAGCACAAGAAGCTAGAAAGGCTTGGACGGAGGTGGAAAATGCTGCATATCCAAACGATCAAGTCCTTCATCCAATCGATGAACTGCATGCCTGCTTAGAACTGTAGGCTGTCCTAATTTCACCGCACTCGCACTGTCCATATAGCTAACCTGCCTCGCATTACGCACCACTCTTTCTGTCGTCAATTGTACTGCCCCATTCTTTCGCATGAGCCATCCCTTTGTATCGAATATCGAATCCTATTTGCTTACAATAAGACCGTACCCGTGTGCGAACGGCGATACAATGGTCCTTGTATGAGTCACACCAGAATGACCCTTGAACTATCCATTCTTCCTGTCTTGTAAAGAGAAGGCACCTCGGTTGGTAACACAACCGGTTGACGGCACAGGCGGTGCAAAAGCCGCAATTATAATAAGTCAAGTAAACCGCGTGCCAGTCAGAATCTCCCTTACTCTTCACGTCAAATCCTTGCTATATTCTATCTAAATGATCTCCCCACAACCACCAACCATGTTCACGCACTCAACCAGCATCCTCGGAAAGCCTCGTGCCAAGGTCGTAAACGCAGCTCGCTCTCCAAAAAGCTTTTATACACTGCGAGAGGAAGATCAAACACCGCAGCTCGACCTCAAGCGCTGTCATGTGCGTTCTGTCACCCAGCCTTCCAGACGCCCGCCTCTGAGTGAGTTGCAGATGCTTGGCCCGAGAATCGCTTGCTAGAGCTGGTGACTAGATCCGTTGTCCCCGACTGAGTTGCAGAAAAGGTACAACCGGGTATCACACTCAGCCGACTCTGCCTCCTCGCACCCTTCCTTCGTTGCCCCGTCCACTGTTCCCGACCTCCGGGTTTCGCTCCTGGAACAGCCCGTGAGTTCCGGTTATTACGGAATCCAACCTAGAGGCACTTCCAGTGCCCCCATCTGCTCATGGCCGCCTCCCGTTCCAGCTGTAGGTTCCGCAACACCACTGGTACCGGTGCACAGCCGTTTTGCGGGACATCAGGCCTATCCGACATCGCCCCATGTAGCCCCGCCTACCTATGAAAGTAATCGATCACGTGCTGCTGTTCCCAAATCTACTTCAACGCAGAATGTACCAAAGTTCCAGACCGAGCCCACGACGACCATGTCCAAGCAAACACTGGCTTCCGGCTGGAAGTCCGAGAATCTACTTCGGCCCATTCGGTCGCGCACTCACTCCATGCCGTCCGTACGCCGACCACCCGAAGAGCTCTGGCGATCTGACTCTGATCCAGCAAACGCGATTCATGCGTCTCACGACGCTGTTGACTCGCTGTCTTTTTCCACGCCCCCAGGCCTTCCCCCTCGTCGACATAGCTTGAAGCGTAGTGGTTCAGATTCAGACCTACGCTATCCTGATTCGTCAGCGTTATCATTGGCTCTTGGTTCACAGCCTCTAAGGGTTTCAGAGCATACAAAGGTTGTACCACCTATAGGGGCGGAAAGAGGCCGGACTGTGCCCATACGCTCTACTGTGACACAATCAAATGATCGTTCCCAATCTCCTTTGTGCTCCGCTCTGTTTTCACCTAGGTTACAGGCAAAGTGGAAGAACGACGTGTATCTACTGGACACGACATCGCTGGAAAAAGCGCAAGCAGTTGTGGTGGACTCGAGCGCGCCAAAGGAAGATCTTGACCGTCTCCTGCGCCATGAGGTCCGGAACAGATACGCGCCCAAGATCATATCGCCACTGAGCCCGCTTCGCACTGCAACTTTGGCATTCGACCTGCTCACTGATCCAGAGTATCAGCTCCGCATGCCGTCCCCGTCGAATAATCCGTCCCCCCGATACACTAACCGTCCTTCGAGGAGGGCACGAACGTGTGTACCTTTTACCCTCCCTACTCCTGATGTCGTAGTTCTGCTTGATCTCATCGTCTGCCCTTCTCCGTTGTTCTTTTATAGGGTATGCGATGCTTACCAGACACCTGACTGGGACACCACCTCCACGCATTGTCAGGAGTGTAAAAGGGACACCCTCCACAAAAGATTCCTTGCCTTTCGCCACCGTCAACATCAGACGCCTCACGTGCAGCGCGCCAAGCCGTTTGCGTTCCCGTCCCGCGCAGCCAACACATTCGCGAGCTGCATCCAGGAGACATTTGCGTATGTGATAGACGACGAAGAGAAGAGTTTATGGGAGGAGATCGCCGCAGTTACGGGGGCTGGGCCCCTGCCGTTCGTGCGTGCGGGTGCACTATGCACCGCTGCCCATCGACCTGCCACGGATGACAGGGCTGACGAGGCCCACGATGACTACTTGGAGATCGCCGACGATGGTTTGCGTGCGAAAGAGTCTACGACTCTGCTTCGCGATGTAACTGTGTATTGAGGGTTGGCCACGTTCGTTTTAGAAGAGCTGACATACTATATCGTTATTCTCTGGGTGTTTTCTTTTCTGCTCTCATTCTTTATGCTTCCTATCATGTGGACTAACGTAGGATTACATTGTAGTGCATCAATGCATCAAGATCTGCTTTCGTTGTACATTTTCTAGCCATAACTACATACATACGTGGATAGTAACACAGTAAGAAGTGCACCAGGCAGCCGCAGTTATCGTTTACATGTCATCGCCGACACCAAGGCGCTCAAAAACAGCTTTGCGTCACTCAGAAAAGATTGTATGCTCGCGCGAGAGACACCCGCTGAGCAGGTTCAATGTCCACTGCTTTTCCATCTGCCTGTACCTCATACGTCTCCGGATCGACTTTCATCACCGGCAACGTGCCGTTCCACTTCATATCTCGCTTTGTGACGCGGCGACACCCGACAACCGGCGCAACGCGCTTTGCAAGCCCATACGATGCAATCGTCCCATTCTCGATGGATGCGCGGGAGACGAAGGCGAATGAGTGGAGTGCCGCTGCGCTTGGGAAGGCACCCCACATCGGGCGGCCGTATGTTGGCTGGATGGTCGGTATCGACGCGTTTGCGTCGCCCATCTATTTTGGATGTTAGAGAATAAGAAGACACGCACCACGGCGTGCTTACCTGTGCCCACACAATCACACCTGACTTGAGAACCATCTCTGGTATCGCCCCAAAGTTCTCCGGTTTCCACAGCACCAGATCTGCGAGCTTACCCTCTTCGACCGACCCAACGTGCCTGTCGATCCCATGCGTAATCGCGCTGGTATACCCGAATCTCAATTAGCACAACGCATGCATCGAGCACAAACGTAGAAGCGAAATGAGGCAGCACACGTACGGATTGATAGTATATTTCGCCACGTAGCGCTTTACCCGCCCATTGTCACACCCATCTGTGTCCCCAAGCTCAGCCAGCGGCCCACGCAATGACCGAAGCTTGCTTGCGGTACGCCACGTCCGCGCTACTACCTCCCCCACGCGTCCCATCGCCTGCGAGTCCGAGCTGATCATTGAAATTGCCCCAGTATCGTGCAGGACGTCCTCCGCTGCGACAGTCTCTGCTCGGATCCGTGACTCGGCAAAGCGGAGGTCTTCGAGAATGTTCTTGTCAAGATGATGGCATACCATAAGCATCTTTCGGGGACAACAGGGTCAGAATGATCGGGCATTGGGTGTTTGAAGGAAATATAGTCACATCGAGGTGCTCGTCGAGGGTGTTTACGGCGAAAGGGCGAGTGGGGTTCGTGGACGATGGGAGCACGTTGTCGAGTCCACAGACAATGATGATGTCGGGTGCGTGTCCACCGCCTACAGCGCGTAAGTATAGTCAACTCGAGAAACTGTGGACACGCACCAGCGCCTTCGGTGTGGTAGGTGTGAATCGTACGGCCGCCAAAGGCCTCGATCGTGCCTGAAAAGGATTGAGTTTCACGGTGGGATTAGATCGTACACGCGAGAGCCATACTCTCGACGAAACCACTCTCGTTCAGGGTGTCAGTGTGAATGTTAACCTGGACGTCATATTCATCTCCGACATCGAGACAGTTGGTGATCGCAGCTGGAGTGGAACCCCAATCCTCATGGAGTTTAAGTCCAGCCGCGCCGGCTTGGATGACTTCCTCGAGCGCCGGACGACCCGAATCATTCCCTTTGCCTGTGAAGGCAAAATTCATGGGGAGACCGTCTGTTGCAGCCAGCATCGCCTTGACGTAAAAGGGGCTAGGTGTGCATGTAGTCGCATTCGTTCCGGCACTTGGGCCAGTGCCACCACCGACCATGGTCGTAGTACCGACAGCAAGTGCCTCAGTTACTTGTTGTGGACAGATATAATGAACGTGAACGTCAATGGTTCCAGCAGTGACAACTAATTTCTCCCCAGCGATTACCTCTGTAGACGAACCGACAATCATATTTGGGTCTACACTGTCCATTACGTCGGGGTTTCCAGCCTTGCCAATTCCTGCGATGATACCAGCTTTTATGCCAATATCCGCCTGTTCTGCTATGAGGGAGTAAACGACACCACGAACAGCCGCGTCACCTTATATATGCCCGTCCAGTCGATGATCACAGCGTTCGTGATAACGAGGTCGAGCGCCTCCGCGGAACTCCGTCCGGATGCTTGACCCATGCCATCCCGAATGGTCTTCCCTGGGTGAAAGAAATGAGACGAATTAACGAAAGCGTCGCACTATGGCTTACCACCCCCAAACTTGACTTCATCACCGTACACAGCCTATACAAGGTCAAGACCGTTTAATAAATCAAAGGGATGGTGTAACTCACTGCATCCCGCTCGATCTGGACCCAAAGACTCGTGTCCCCGAGGCGGATGCGATCTCCAACTGTAGGCCCAAACATCGATATGTACTCTTCACGGCCCATTTCCGTATCTTTGAAAAACGGATAAATATCAGGTTCCGGAACATGCTCGAAGCCTCGTAATATGACATCGGAGATGCCTGCCGCCAATCTGGATGTGATGAAGTCAGTGAGCCCATTACCTCCCTTGACAAGCTTATTTCCTCCGATGGAACAGAGGACGACTGTCTTGCTATCACCAGGTTCGAACCGCACGGCCGTTCCAGCGGGTATGTCGAGGCGTTTTCCGATTGATTTTATTCGATCAAACACGAGCGCCTTGTTCGTCTCGGAAAAGTGGTAGTGAGAGCCGACCTGATTAATGAGCAACTGCACAACACACGTCGACATGTGAATTTACCTGGATGGGGCGATCACCGTTGTTAGTGACTTTGATCCTGATTCGTTCACGACCGCGGTTGATCACGATGCGTTCTTTTTTTGCAATGATTGCACCGGGAAGGGCATCAGAACTGTTTTCTGTGGGGTCTGGTTCCGGAAACAGGTCGTTGGGGGGAGCAGGTAAAAATGATCCATAGAGTGCGGCTGCAATATCGCCGTTATCGGTGCAGACGGGGTCATGGACAGTCACTAAGAACACGCTGATATTCGTCCTTCAGCAGGCACCGATCGAGCCACAAAACGATATGCTTACCCATCTGGAAAGGTTCCCTCGACTTGGATTTGATGGAGTCTCGGGGCGACGCCAGGGAGGACGTGCCTACGGCCCAAGAGGGTCTTGCCATAGCCCATCAATTCAGCAACGGAATGCCGCCCATCGCGAATACGTTCTTGAAGCTGCGAAGCTATGAGCGCGATTGTTTCGTTAATGTTCAGCTGCAACCCCCGCGCGAGTCGCTTCTGGGCGAGGGTGCCTGCCTTGACCAAACGAGTGTCATGTTATAGTTCAGTGAGGGTTTACGCGACGATAAAGGAGTACCTGATGGAGTAAGAGTTTGTCGTGGTCCCTTGGTAAGATGTACATTTGTGCGGGGAACGCCGTTCCGAACAAAAAGCGGGGACGGACGAGCACTCACGATAAGGGACGAGCGGAAGCGATACCAATTTTGGTCATGTGACAATCTCCGTTAGGCGAAAAACAAAAAGACCCCAATTCCACAGCGATGCGAACAAACTGGCAATGTTGTACTCTCGTCTCCACTCGACCTTGAAGGCTCACAACGGAACACGAGTTTTGTAACAGCCCTGTAAGCAGAGTTCATTTGAACCAGGTGCACGACTTCGTAACAGGCGGAACTTTGGCGACGGTAGTCTCATATTACTGCACTGTCGTCACTTTTTTTTCTTCCACGTAGCGTTCGAGATCGCGGTAGGTTCACTTTGATGAATCTTGTTCCATTCTTCTCAACAATAGGTAATGTTCATTTCGGGTAGGAATGCCACTGTTCTGGTGTCCCGAACGGCGTCGCTTGATGCTTTGACCGTCGAGTGTTGATTCGATTCATTTCATTATCCACGCATTTGGTGAGTTCATTCATATTGTCTCTCCTCCACGAACCTAACCACGATTAGTCATCACCATCTGCCCGATCCGCTGTCCAAGGGTGGCACCGCTTTTGTCTCGACCACAGCATATCAAGTCCCTTTGTCGCGTCTTTCGGTCTCTGTCCTTTCCCCCCCTACTTATGCCTTCGTGTCTCGTCATCTCCCCTACCCTCTCTCCGTTCCAAAACGCACGCAAGCGCACCACATCCTTTTACGAACCTCTTCCCCGAAAGATTTCCCGCACAATGCTAACCCGTACCGAATCATTCCTTTACTTGTCTGACTTTAACGATGAGAGCCCATATGAAACTGGCTCATTCCTGCATATGACTTCCAATCCTACACGCACACCCACGCCTATACCCTCCCCTCGCCTTATACCGCCCCCCCGCGCTCGCTTGTACCATCGAGAGCAACAGCAGACCGTAAAACTTGGCCGCAAGCGAGCCGAGTTCACCATTGCACCACCTTCGCCCATCGAGACATCCTTTCCCAAGCGTGGTACTCGTGTGGCACCCGGACCACAGTCCCAGCCCACGGCCCACCATATTCGTACAACATCGCCACTCGCTCCGGTGCGGAAATTGCTACCGCCTCGGGCCACCTTTCCACGCTCAAAGCCAGAGCCAGATTTGTACCGCACCGCGCTCAAGGGAAGGATGCGCAGCTCACCTGAGGGCGAACAAATTCTCCGCATGGGCCCACGACTTGCGATCGCGATCTTGTCTGCGACGAGGGAATTGGAGCGGATTGTTTCCGCACACGAAGCTGACGATGTGATGATGGGCGACGAGACGGAGCCCACCGTGAGACCCGAGAGATGGGGTCTAGGGCGAGACACGGTGGCAGTCCCGTGCGGGGCTTAGCCTTGAAACGGAGACACTTGACACACGGGCCGGAGTATATCCCTCTACCCCGACTCACGGACCATATTTGACGACGACGCCGACCAACCGCATATATATTTATACGAACGCACAGCTGTGGCTTGCATGCATTTCACTGTACCTCGCATATTCGCTGGGAAAGCACATTCTCCGGCGCTGTTTTGTTTTTCTGCATATGCTTCGACACTTCTCGTATCCCGTCAATTTCAACTTTCCTTGGGTATTTAAAAGAAACGTGGACGTTGTATACGCTGCGCAGCAGACGTGGTTTTCGATTTTCTGTTCCTTGTCGCATATTATTTAATTAGCGCATCTGTATTACCCCCATGCCTTGCATACCTTTCTTTTCGTTTTCTTTGTTACACACACTTGATCATGCCTTTCGCTCACGCCCACATTCCCTTGCATCACCCTTCACTGCCATTTTATCGATCACGATAACCAATACCCTCGCTGGCCCACAGCGTCACACTCATTCGTTCACACTATCCATCATGTCGCTGATGTTGATCCCGACCTTGGTCCATCGGCACCGCAGGTTCCTTGATCTCTTCAGTTGGCTTTCTGACTCGTTTTCTTTTCGTAACCGTGTTGATCACCAACATACCCCTCGTTTGTTTTTCCTGTATGCTGTACATGACTTAGATGTGTATACATACAAATCAAGTTGTGCTTTGTGCCGGTGGTATTGTACGCGATCAAGGGAACGACGACTGTAACTGCGATCATGATCAGATGTATTGGTCAGACTGGTGCTGTGCTTGGACCAGTGCTGTGATAGCTGCAGTGTTGATGGCAACAGTCAACGCGACGGCTGGTGCTACCATTCGGCTCGCCACCACCAAAGTGCCGACGGAGTCCGGACAAGTGCGGTGTTCCTGTGCACCGTTTCACAAGTTATGCCAGATGTTGACTGTGCAGCTTTCACATCATGCTTGACGGGAACTCCAATGGTACTCCGATAGCGTTGTGCTGCATTAGAAAGATAATGTGGTCGTAGCAACACAATACCATGTCTTGTTCTGTCATAGGATTACCTCTAAATCAACGTCTCCACCAGATCTATGGCAGCATTGCCAAACATGCCGTACGTGCAATGTTCCCCAGATGGCCCGGCTGTGAACCAGCCTTACGAACCAGTCCTCAACTTCGAAAACAAGACCATCAGGACTAAAGCCCATCGTTCAAACTGTTCCTTGGATGCGAACAGCAACGCTTGCGAGAGCACCGCCTTGATAATCTGTGCTGACATGCCCTTTACAGAGAACGGGTTGGAGGTAGTCAAGATTCTGCGACATGATTCCTTACCTGGTACCACCCCACGAGCCCCTCTGTCCTGAGCACACGTATTAACAAACCGATTGCACACACCCTCTCACGCGGATGTGCAGAGCGGGGCAATACGTGGTCCTCTTCTGCGTCCCGCCCGGACGTGCGGGCTTGAATACGCACTTTGGCCATGATATAAGGATACGTCGACTGCTCCGGAGTCGTGCCACCCATGAACGATGGCACGCCAACAACACATAAACGACTCACAATCGTGGCGAGCATCTTGCTGAACGCGCCAAGCACAAACGATAGGCCGGGCGTGAGTGTGTCGGACGTACCTGACGCAGCGCGCGTACGCAAGAGGACGCTCTTTAATCGTTCGTACACGCCATATGTGATCGCGGGATTGACTGTGAGCACCATGCCAGGTTTGATGCCAAGCCAGAGCCCGGTGATACCATCCTCCCGGATTATCTCACGGGCAACACTCAGGAATGAGTCGTCCTCTTTCTCGGCGGCGCGGTCGGTGATATGATTGTTGTGGGATGTACGCCCAATTTGTTGGCGAGTTGCGATGACGGAGACAGGGATCGTGAAGATTTGGGAGAGAGCACCTGCGGCAGCGCCGAGTGAAAGCTCTGCAGCGGTCGATAGCGCGGGTGATTTGGAACCGGGAGGAGCTCTCGCGGCGAGACGTTTGATGTAAGAGGCACGGAGGAAAGCATAAAAGAAAAAATAGGCGTATTCTACGGGAGGATGAATCAGTCAGACAGAAGCTGGACGAGGGCACGTACGCATGGAGAAGGTGTTGAGCATCGTCGCTGCAAATCCACGATACCACCCCGCGATACCCTCGCGCTTGTAAATGTCAAGCAGAACGGAAAGCATGGTCAGTTCGTCTTTGCGTTTTCCTTTAGCAGTGGGCGACGCAGCTTGAATTCGCGTTTTAGCACTGCAGTAACGGTATCAGCCATGTTTGATCGGAACGGCATATTTGTATGCGCACACGTCGAGCGGATAGACTACGCTGTGGAATGAAGCATGTGAGCATCCTTTGAGAGTGTCCAGAGTGTGTGGGATACGCACGCATTGCTGAAACAGGCACCAAGGGCACCAGCCAGAGCTGCTCCGAATGGTGTGAGTTTGTGAGACTGTGAGGTTGGTTTCGAGTGGGTAGACATGGTGGTATACTTGCGAAAAGCTGGCAGTTCTTAGCCGGACTGGCATTCACATGATTCGCGATGTTGGTCCCCTGAATCCAAATAAGGAAGCCGGTGACTTGTGATCCTAACATGTACATACAACCACACATCCGAAGCGAGCACGAGCACACATCCGAGTCATAGCGAATACAACACGCGCATCTTCAGCCCAATTACGCCGCCCCCACGACCGTCCCACCCTGGTATCTCTGCACGACACACCGGGCATCTGTGTAATCGAGGGATGAGCTCAAGTGACCTGCCGAAAAAGACAGGGGCAGGCTGACCTGGCTGCAGTTGCCCTGTCCATCGCAACTGCCATGTTTCTTCTTATAGTCGACTTGACCGCTGTGAAGAGACATGCACCACAACATATATGCCCGCACGGCGTCAGGGTCGCATTTGTCGGAGGGGCGAAACAGATAGGACATGTATATGCCGAGAGCGGTTCTGGCGGAATACTAGATGTACCCGTCTCGTCTCCTCTGGGGGACAGCATTCGAGAAGGGGAACCTGGGTCCGCTTTTGGGGCCATGACTGTCAGATTATCTGAGACGTCGATGGGGACGGCTGGTCCGTCGGCTGTCTGATCGAATGCATCTGATGCATTTGTTGGGTGAGGAGTGTTGGGAATCACATCGACTTGGGCGGGGATTAGCTGGGACAGCTCAGAATCCACGTCTATGCGTCTTCGTTTCTGTCTCTGGCGGTCAGAACTATCGCTGGGGACAGGCGATGTGGTCCGACGGTGACTTGGGTTACGGGCGGTGGACGGTGTTGCCGTTGTGTCTTGTATGGTGCTCATCGTGGCCAACGACGACGAGATGGTTCGCAAATATTGCGTAATAAATGATTTCAAGGTCTCCGGGGTCTCGCTGTGTAACTGACACGTCCAATCCAACTTCAATTTGCACAAAACACATACAGCTTCGGAACTGGCCGTTCTGAAATGTCTGCAGCACAGGAAGGAGAGAAATCCTTGCTTGAAAAACTGGACGACGCCGTACCGGGCCTCGTTCAATTCGATGCCTTTCCAAAGCTCCCTTCTGCCTACAAAGCTCGCTCAGAATCTCGCGGTTTCCTCACTCTTTTCGTCATTCTTCTTGCTATCCTGCTTGTTTTGAATGATCTCGCAGAATACATATGGGGCTGGCCCGATTACGAATTCAATGTCGACACCCGGACCGACAGTATTATGAAAGTCAACGTGGACATGGTCGTGAACACGCCCTGCATGTGTATGTATTCATGCTAGCACCCCCTTCGCACTTGTATTCATCCGCAAAACACATAGACCTCTCCGTGGACTTGCGCGACGCGGTTGGTGATCGTCTCTTCCTCAGCAAGTCATTCCGTCGTGACGGGGTGCGTACCCACCGCTCATCTGCTCTCCATCCCTTATCCGCTCTCGTAGACTGTGTTCGATATTGGTCAAGCCACTACTCTCAAGTGCGTGCTATACGTATTGCACACACAAGTACTCGTCTCACGCGAGGATTTTCTATTTAGGGAGCACGCCATGGCCCTTTCCGCTCGCCAAGCAGTCGCTCAGTCAAGGAAGTCTCGTGGACTTCTCTCGTTCTTCAAACGTGCCGGGTCCGACTTTCGTCCCACATACAATTATAAGGCAGATGGTGACGCTTGTCGGATCTACGGCAGTCTTCATGTCAAGAAGGTTACCGGTAGGTGCACGCTGTCGAATTCGCACGTGGTATTCAGCTCCTTTCGCTGCCAGCTAATCTGCATGTCACCACGCTTGGTCACGGATACATGAGCGGCGTTCATCTACCCCACGACAGTATGTCTGCTTCGTTTGTGATACTAATTAGTCATGCCAACGTCACTGCCTCAGAAATGAACCTTTCTCATGTCATCACCGAGTTCTCGTTTGGGCCCTATTTCCCTGACATTGCCCAGCCACTTGATTACTCGTTTGAGCTTGCCAAAGAGCGTATGTTTTTTTTTCTCAATCAGTTCGTTTGTACACCTCATCTGCTCCTTTTACTCACCAATAGCCTTCATGCAATACCTCTATTTTCTTCGCGTGGTTCCTACGACTTATGTTGCACCGCGCACCGCACCTCTCCACACCAATCAATACAGTGTTACGCACTACACTCGCAAAATACTCGAGCACCAAAACACCCCTGGCATTTTCTTCAAATTTGATATGGACCCGATGGTAATCACCATTCACCAACGCACGACATCCCTTATCCAATTATTCATTAGGTGCGTGCAGACTACCTTTTTGACGACAAACACTCAATGGTTGCAACAGGTGTGTCGGCGTCATTGGTGGCGTGTTCACCTGCGCATCGTATTTCCTGCGTGTTACAGTGCGCACCATTGAAGCAGTCTCTGGTGCAGACTCGACTCCAGGGATCGTCGCTGCTGAATCGACTAGCGTAAGACGTAAATGGGGGGGTGCGCAGCTCCGCCCGCGTCCTAATGCAGCCACAGGACGTGTTATGCGACAAGGTAGCGGGTGGGTGGTCGAGGGTGCGGGGACGCCGTATTCGACGACGCCTGTGTCAGGTGGATTTGGGCCTGCGAGCCCGTACGCATACACACCGTACTCATCGACAACGCCCACAACAGTCCCCCCTCCGCTGGGTGGTTCTGGTTCTGCTATATTGACGCCTACGTTTCGGCCTGGTTCAGCAGCGTCGACACCGGTTGGACTTGGACTGGGCGCGCCGCCATTTACGCATGGACATGCTGGGTTGCCAAGCGGGCCGGGGCAGGCAAGGTCGTCGCCGAGTATGTTGAGGAATGTGAGCGGAGATGTGGGCACGGGGTCTGGGCCTACTGGAATATCACTGCCGCCGTCGCCATACATAGGACCGATGCCACTTACATCGACGGTGCCCCCGCCACCACCCAAGTCCGCGAAAAAAGAGGATTGAGAACGATGTGGGTATGTAGATGCTCGTCGAATGGGAGAATTGGTCTTGTGTATATCCTCGCGTACGACGCATGGTCAAGATGATAGCTGAAATTCTTGCTCTTGTCTTTCTGGTATCTGAACGAACACTGGAGTGTCCTTGCTACTTCACCTTGGCAACTACCGAATTAAACTTGCGGTGTGACAGTCCGTGACACTTCCAGTGACCCTGACATGGTCTCTCACAACGTTGTCCTTTCGAATGCCTTAGATACGCCCACCATAAACAAGCTCAGGAATAAGCGCGTAGTTCTGGCGTCTGCCAGTCCGCGACGAAGCAACATTTTGAAAACACTTGTGAGTGCCCGTCTCACCGACTCGACCGACACAGATGACACCGTGACACACCCGCCTGACCCCTCTGATCTCGTTTTGCCAGGGTCTCGCACCAGAAATTGTACCGTCAACATTCGCCGAGGACCTCTCCCCGTCGTCATTTGAAGATGTGCACGAGTATCCGGTGGCGACCGCGATGCACAAGGCAGTGGACGTGTACGAGCGGCTTGTGGTGTGTCTTGTCGTCGTTTGATTGTGGGCTAGCTGGGTGATGTGTGTGTATGGTCTGGACAGCGCGAGAACCCGGATGATCCCCCTGATCTCGTCATCGGCGGTGAGGTGTTTCTCTAATCGGTCAAAAGTGAATTTGCGAGGCTGACACGACCCCCGGGCGTCTTCAGCGGACACTGTTGTGTTGACACATGCGCTTCCGTCTGTGCACGGGACTGAGTTCGGGGCAGGCCAGGAGATTCTGGAGAAGCCGAGGTCGAGGGAGGATCAGTTGAGAATGTTGATGGATCTGAATGGGAACGTGTGCGAGGTCGTGACGGGAGTGTCTCTTGGTAAGTCGGTCACCTGCGCATTCAAACTGACTTGATGAGAATTGGATAACAGTTTACCCTGTTCTCGCTGCCCCAGGGTATGCGACGAGGCGCGTGGTTTGTTCTCATGGTGCTGGGGTAGACTCATTTGACGGCTTTGGTAGGGAGATGGAGGAACGCACACTTGTCCACTTTGTGGATCATCCTGTGCAGCTCCTTCAAGCATATGTCGATAACGGAGAAGGGTCTGATAGGGCGGGTGGTTTTGCGGTGCAGGTGCGCTTTGATTCCACCTACACAGCTTTCTTTCTATGCTTCATACGTCACTCGATGTCCATGTAGGGTCTCGGCAGCGTCCTTGTTCGGAAAATAGATGGGGATTATAACAACGTTGTTGGGTTCCCCGCCGCGTCCTTTTTTAAATTACTGGATAAATTAGCGGAGGAAGAGGTGGATTTTCTAGAGATATGATAGCCCTTGTGTAAACACAGCCACAGCCCATGATGATTGCTGACTAATCCAGCAAGAGTAGAGCACTGCCACAACTGGCCCACTCGCTGGGCTGGCCACCGACTAGGCCACACCACATACTCTCCTCTCTTTCTCCTTGCTTTCATCCATCGCTTCATCTCTTTTTTTTTTCTTGCTAACATCGTCTTCAGGACACTACACACTAATTTTTTGTCGCCCTTCAACATGTCTGGATTCGCAGCGCTCATGGCACTCAGCGCCTCACAGACAAAGCAAGTACAGAGTGCAGTCCAAACAGCGCTCGAACAGCGCCAACGCAACGAAGAACTTAGACGCAAGAAACAGGAGGAGGAAGAACGCAAAGTGCGCCAGGAGGAGGCGAAGCTGCGTCAGAAGCGATTCGAGGACCAGAAGCGGCAGCAGGAGCTCGAGGCGAAGCGCGAGGCAGAGCGAGCCCGCTTTGCAGTAGAGCAGACGCGCCGCGAAGAGGAGGCGCGGAATGCGCTGCTTTATGGGCCCAAGAAGAAACACCACGGACCGAAGTGGCCGATGTCGCAATCAGCGATCAAGGATGAAGTGCGGCGGAGGCGGGGTGGGGGTGACGATGACGACAGGTCGCGGTCTGAGTCGCCCGCAATGGCACTGACGAGGGAGGAGAAACGGCAACGAAGGGTGGAGGCAGAAATGCGGCGAACGTACCAACTCAAACGGGCATCGTCGACGGGATACGGCAAGTCTGGCAGACGACTCCCTGGTGGGGCTATCGATGCACCGTCAGCGCCTGCCTCCGATACTGGCGCGTCAACGCAGTCGGTCAAGGCACGGCTTACTGCACTGCCGAATACCCTCACGAAACTGAACGTGAACAAACGGGACACGAGGACGATCGATGAAATTTTGCAAGACAGAGCAAAAGCGAAGAATATAACCCTCGACGGTGACGAGGCTCGTGAGTTCAATGACTGGTTCGGAAAGGCAAAGAAGAAAGAGCCGCCTCCGCTTCCAGGCTCACACTCGAGTGCCTCGCTGGCGTCCGGCTCATCCTCGGGCGGCAATTCACCGAGACAGACTGGAACGCGTGAGTGCGTCTTATTTTTGATGCGCTTCTGGTGCCCATTTGTCGTGATCGTGCACAGGGACACCGTCGCAACTGCCGGCTAAAGCGCAGCCCTCAGTTGCCAATGGCAGGACGTCGTCTAACTTGCCTAGCCCACAATCTCGGCCGGCACTGAGTGCGAGGTCGTCCATGTCGATGATCCCCAAGCACTCACCCGCTGTGAGACCCTCGCACTCTAAGAGTCCGGTCCCGAAATCATACACAACCAAGTCGGGATCCACACCGGTTGGTGGCCCCCGATCGGGGAGAGTGCCGCTCAAGAAACGACCACGGTCACCTTCGCTGTCACTCTCACCGCCTCCATCATCGAAGCGGCGTGTACCGGAGCCTGAGAACACACTCGGTTCTGAAATCTGGAAGTTGTTTGGCAAGGACCGGAATACATATGTCGGGCGGGATGTGTTGAGTGATGATGAGGATATGGAGGCGGATGCGAGTGTAGTGATGAAGGAAGAAATGCGCAGGTCTGTTTTCTTTTTCTTGTGTTAGGCACAGTAGATATCACTCACTCTTCGTCGCATCACAGCGCCCGGCTCGCAAGACGCGAAGACGAGATTGCTCTTGAGGAGGAGAAACGTTACGAAGAAGAGAAACGCAAGCGAAAGCGCGAACGCGAGATACGCGAGCGACAGGGCATATGACTGTTTTTGCCTCTGCTTTACCTCCATGCGCAGCAACAGCTCTTCCTTATCCTGCTTACATACACATCAACGCGAGGGGTTGTGGAATCACAACCTGATCGGTTGCAAATCGCTATCTCTTCATTGTGCTTTCTTTGGTCCATGGTTGTACTTTTCAAGGCTAGTTCATCATTCTCAAGTTTTACGGGCCACGCTCGTTTTCTCTTTGTTCCCTCTTTCCTCTGCATCGTTCGCCTCCTTGGATTTTGTCTAGATGCGGCTAGGATTTTCTTTATCAAGGCATGCCACCGATTGGATTGAAACAACAAAGCACACTTATATATCATTCATGCTTGTCCTCGCTGCACTGTTTGTTGGTACACCCACATGTACTCGTATTATATTACCCAGCTCCTGTTTCGTTCGCTTTATTGTCGTACGATCAATGCTGTGTCACTTTTCGCACACACTGTCATTACATGAATAAATAAATACGAACAAGAGGCATAGTTGTAGTTGCTTGTTACTGATGGAGGAGGCCACTGACCATCATGCGTTATGCAAAATGGAAGGATAGAAAGATAGAAAGACTTGCTCAACACTCGCATTCGCAATGCTCAACTCCCATCCTCGGCGCGGAATCGTTTGGCTTGATGGTAATGCTGTCCCTGTCCTTGTCCCTGCATGAATGCTGGATTGAAGTGTCCTTGCATCCCATATCCCCCGCGTCCGGTGCTGCCAGGACCACCGGCCATCATTCCCATACCTATAAACGAATACATCCCGAAAAAGGGCCTCCGTAAGAACAACAGCGCAATGGCAAGCAGAGGAAAGGAAAAGTCACTAAAAACCCATACCCATTCCGCCGCGTCCGCTCATCCCGCCACCACCACGCGGTCCCTGCGGGATCATCCCGCCCCGTCCTCCCACGAACCCGGTGCCCATGCCGCCACCGCCGAACCCGCCCATACCCATGTTCCCCATGGCCATTGCGTTCATCATACCCATGCTTGCCATGCCCATGGGTCCCATGTTGCCCATCATATTCGGCATAGCTCCACGCATCATTCCGCCGCCCATCATACCACCACGTGGCATACCGCCGCCCATCATGTTGTTTCCACCCATCTGTGGGCCGCCACCACGGTAGCCGCCGCGACCCATGGAACCACCCACGGGCTGCATAGCAGCACCTTGCTGCCGTTGTTCGCGCGGCGGCGGTTCTGTCCACCGTGCACCGTCAGTATGGACGATCATATCGCATATAAGCACTTCACCCACCCTTAGGAAGCGTCCGGAAAGGATTTCCTTGTGAGGAGGACGTAAATGTTGCGGTTGCACGTCTGTTTTGAAAGTCACTGCAGACCGTGAGGGAGATCCTATAAGCGGACAAAAAACGCACTTGTTGTCGAACCACGTCTTGATAGTATTGGCATTCTCAAAACTACCACATTCTATATATGCAACCCTTGTGCACCACCCCGTCAGACGTGCTTTGACGATGGCAATCCTGTGCGATACTCACCCCTTGCTCTTACCATTCACTTTGTGCTCTGAGAACGTAATGTCTCGATGATCGATCGGAACTCCAACATTCAGAGCCACTTGACGCAGATCTTCGTCCGTCGTCCACTGTAAAACAAGCGGTACGTCAACAAATGGTGCACGGGAAGAAAATTAAAAAGCAAGTTTCGAGAAAAAATGCACCCATTGCAGATCTCCGATGTACAGCGCATCATACCCCATCATCGATGCATCCACGTTTCCGCTAGCACCATGCCCATGCCCACTAGTCGCATGTTGGTAGCTTCCATTCATACCCACGTCCGGGTGTTGTCCTGTTGTGTCAGATTTGGCATGACTGGTTGTATGCGCGGTGGAGTTGCTGATAACTGTGTGCGCACGCGCGGGTTCGGACGAAGATGTATTCCTTGTTTCTTCGTCTTCGTCAGGCCGAGGACGCTTCTCACCCGTCAATGGCTCGACGGGGGTGCTCACGGCCTCGACAGGCTCCTCGGCCTGCACTTCGTCTTGAAACCCATCGTGCTTCATCACAGCGCACGTACGCACGTCAGCATAAGGGTGCCTATATGCGCGCGAGGGTACCTACCTGCTCCAATTTGCTCGTCGAAAATCCGTCGTCTTCGCCGTAAATGTCAAAATCGTCCTCAGGCATGACTCAGAGCAGATTCTCGAGCGAGGACAAGCAAACACGTGTTTTGAACTAGAAAGAGGACAGAAATGACAGGACGGGTTGAGTACCGACGTGCACATGATGATAGGCAACAGACACAAGGAGAGGTGGTGACAGGACAGTGACAAGAAGAAAAAAAGAAGCTCAGCGCAAATACAGAAGAACAAGTAAAGGGGGGCTACAGGATCAGCGATACACACGGATGGGAGGGTTTTTCTTACAGGATTATGTATGGATACAGTGAGTGATTAGAGTGGGACGCTTCCGTCCGTTGGTTTATACAATTTGATAGGTAGACTCGGTAGCAACACCTGCTTTCGAGAGCAAGACGGCTGTCAGAGTTGCGGTGGCGAGTCGACGTTGATGCAGAGAGAGAGCAGAGACAAAGGACTGTCTCGGGTTTTAACCTGACTTCTATTGAGCACACTTTATTTGTCTTTGTTTTGTTCTAGTGGCAAAACAATCTATCAATCAATCAACGCTCTCCAAGTACCGTTCCAATCACCCCTTCTTGATGTGCTAACCACAACCCAAACGCGGGTGACCGAAGCCACTTGACATAAAATTCCTTTTGCTTTGACGATGACTTGAATGGAAGTGCAAGCGGACCTTTTCTGAGCGACACAAGAAAGTCGCTAGAGCTGAACGGCTTCAACCGTGCTTTGCCCGCATTCCGCTCAAGTGGCGATGGCATCAGCGTGTTCAGATACCGATTGAGCGGGACGAGCATGGCCCTCGTCCGCGTGCAAAAGTGTCGGTGCAGGTCGAGCGACGCTTGTATTTCTGTCCATCCCGTCAAATCCAGATACCATCTCACAGGAAAGATAATATTGGTCACGTACGCTCCGCTTCCCCGCTAACAAACGCTCTCTCAAGCGACTTGAGCAACTGCCGGTCCTTGGAAATATGTCGTCGATGCGTCTTGGTTGTCCATCCTGGAGAGGGACCGGCCACGACCGTTTTTCCCGCCTTGTGAGGCCTGGTCGTATCGGTCACCAGGGCAGGCTGAAAAACAATTTACACACTCACTTCGGTTTTCGTCCTATACTCAAGACATGCGGCCAATGTGCACACGACTTCTCGAAAAAAGGATTCGTGACACCGATAAGAAGCCCTGCCCTAGGGGGAGCCTTGTTCACTAACGAAGGACGATCCTTGTCATGGATCGTGAAATACGGACGAATATCTACAGCAAGCGGGATCTGCATAGGTCAGGACAATATTGGTGATGCGGGAAAGGATGCACTGGGATGACCAACCGGGCGCACGAGATCACGGAGCCACCATACTGCCTGGCTAGTCATCGAGGGTGAGGGTCCAAAGACCAAGATCGGCTCGCACAGTATCAAACATTCCCACAACGACCACAAGTGTGCTAACGAAGCCTCGAAGAGGCATATCGGTGGCGGGTCAAATGGCCCCGTAGACGCGAGAAGCTACAAGATCATTTGCAGATGAGGGACTATCGTGAAGGCAAAGAAGAGCAGGTGTACTCACGTGCAATCTTGGATTGAATCGGTCGTCAAACTTACCAATTTCAGCGAGTTGTTGGCTGTCGACACCAAGAGGCAGCTCCACGCGAAGCACAGAACCCAAAAGACCGAGTTCGACAGTCGAACCTGGTGATGGGCTTTGCCTTTCTTTGGCATCCAAGCGCTCAGAAGAGACGAAAGAATACGAAGAAGGCGACGCACCAGCTCGCAATATCGTGACAAGCTGTCTCAAGCATCGTTTCGCCATGCTTGTGGAAAAGCGGGCCGAGTTGGGAGATCATCGAGGTATACAATGAAGGATACTGATGGCGAGTAAGAAGGACTAGCGAGGACTACCATGTCTTAGTCAACGCCTCTATGGTAGTTCTTATGCCATCCTCAAACTTCACCTGTTGGTAGCCACGCCTCAAAGATGGGTCTTTCTTTCGATGGAAATGCGAGAAGCCGTATATGAACCCATCCAGAGACTGAGGGCGACGTTGTTCATAAATGTCTTCTGCAAGTATGTTGGACTCCTCAGATATCCTGATCCGGAACGAATGAACCTCTGATCCTTGTTCAAATTGCAACGAATCGGGGAACGAGGAGAACGCGCTTGAAAGACATCAGTTTGACAGTAGAGACGCACGAGAAAGACAGACATGTTTTCCTTCTCAGAAGGAGACAGATACATCGGTGGATGTACCGCTCGTACGACTGGTCCGAGATCCAGGTCGAATTGAACTTTAAGACGAAGTTATTCAATACCCCTGAGGCAGAGCGCAACAAGTACAATACCGAAAGCAAAGGCGAGTGCCCATTCTTGCATCCTTTGTACCTTTTCCGTGGGCAGCGCGAGATATGGCGGACCATCCCCCGTGTTCGCATGGCCAGACATGGTTGACGGGAGGTGCGGTACGGTCCTGGATCGCGGGATAGGTTCGTATGCAGCAAGTTGTCCGTCTTTCTGTGTCTCGCTGACTTGCCAAAGTGAGGGCGACTTTAATGGATTATCTGTAGCGTTTGGACCCGGTGTGTCGGGCTCAAACAGCTGAGAGGAAGGACGAGATATCGAGGACGAGATATCGGTGTCAGAGATTGTGCGAGAGCTTGTGCGAGAGTGGTAGAAGAGCCCGATGTCCTGCTCCTCCAGGTCATCCGGGACCTGGAGGTGTCCACTCATGTTCGAGTGTAGCACAGCTGAACGCAGAAGCAAACATGTCAGAAGCGAACAACATATCTTTGAACTCTGGAACCCAACAATCGTACACAAACACTTCATGATGATCATCGACCACGGCCATCCGAACTTTCCTCCGAATCTTTCCATCTCCCAAAACTCTGCGCACAAATCAGCTTTGGACGATGTGTTTGGCGAAGAGGCACAGCGAGGTGCGATCTCAAGATACGGTATCGCAGGCAGGGTTTGGTAATTACCTCGTTCCCTCTTCAGGAACCACACCAACCTGTCTGGGTGCTGTGTAGGGAAGCCGCTTGCGCATTATGTGCCTATGTTAGTCATAACACACTGGATTTCGAGCCATCCTTTATTGACGACCCTGACGAGCGACTTGGTGTGATCGAGCTCGGATCTGGGACGGGCATCGTAGCGGCGAATATTGCGTATGCGATACGGCGCACTGCTCGGCCTGGCGGAATTGTCATCGCCACGGACCTCCCGGATGTCTGTCCTCTCTTGCAGCACAACCTTGGTGTGCAGGGCTCGGGTGGGGTCACACACCGCGCCGACGCGCTAGGCGCCATCTTTGTGCGGCCGCTTGCTTGGGGTCACTTCAGTCATGCCACTGCCATTGTGCACGAATTCAACTTTGATGGTCCTCCAGATGCCTCACCTCGTCAACTGACGCACATCATCTGTAGCGATCTTGCAAGTACCCCTATTCATGTGGACCCCTCGCTCACCACTGGATAATCTGGCATCCGCAGGTCTACTTTCCAGAATTGTTCGGGCCACTTTTACGTACGCTTATACATCTCACCTCTTTGTCCTGCCATGTGCCGGTGTCGTCAGCCGAACCGAAGGTCGTAATTTCCTACAAGATCCGTAGTCTTGCGAAGGAAACATCGTTCTGGATGGCGTTTGGTCTCTGGTTTTCATTCCGGCCCTTATTAGTACGTCGCCAGGCTCAGTGCGGGAATGATGACGTGCCAGGCATGTTGGAACCTCGGAGACAGCTCGGAACAGACGAGGATTCCGACCAGACCTTCGTATTTGTTGCATACCGTCGACCCGAGTCGATTGCATGGGACGTCCCAGAGACAGATACGGAGTTGATAGCAGGCGTGGGCGCCCGAGACTCAGCAGCGGAAAAAGGAGATGATACGTTTGAAACGATTCTCTTCATGGCTATGGGAACATAGCGTTTAGGAGGATAGAGTGCACACGCTCGAGTCAAAGAAACGCCTTGTACCAACCCTCATTTGTTTCGCCGTAATGGAAGAAATGGTCGATTGATCAGACTCACTTTTATGCTCACTCTGCCCTTGAATGCACTTTGGCAGAGTATGTGGACGTAGGGGAATACCCTACACGGTGACCGGTGATCATCGCTTTTTGCGTCGACGTGGTCTCTAACGTTTACGATAATTTTGACGCGTGCATCAATGGACATGGGATCATTGACAAAGGCCAGCACTCCGAAGCCGGAACATGATGGTCGGCCCAAAGTTCGATGGGTTTCGCCCACAGTCCTGTGGTTTCCACTGGACCAGAGCGTGCCACCTCAAGTGACATTTCTGAAAAGAGGTTCCGTGCGATGAGTTGCCCCTTGGCCATAGGCCGGCGGATTCTGTTCGGTTGTATCGTCTGTGGTATTACCCGTGTTCTTTCAGACATTGCGAGGACCGCCTGTGCAAGCGAGGTTTTTGGTTCGTGACAAGCATATCTATTGGAGGGAATGCTGACATGCGTGAGTTGAACTGGTTTCCTTGAACATACAGGGGTGGGCGGTACCGATGCTAATACGCTGTCGCACCGATTCGGGCTCTCATGTCAACGTTAACAACGTTAACAGATGAATCACTACATGATAAGATGGCACAGCTACACATTCCGGATTTGGTATGCCGATCTTTGACATCGTCATGGATATGTTATATAAGCGTATATCTTAGCACTCAGTCCGTTCCCGCCGTCGCCGTCTGTCTAGACTTTTGACCGGGTCTATCCTTTCAATCATGTCAAGTTCGCTGCCCGATAATCATTTTCTCAATCAGCCTCGTCCCGACTTCGTCATCGGGAGGGCGGCCGGCTTCGTCGACACCACCACACTTGCCGCACATGATTTCGATGTCGATACACGAACGGGCTTCATGCCCCCAGACCCTCCGATTAGCCGCCTCCCCGTTGATTGGGAACCGTGGGAGAACATTTTGGACCAGGGTTTGTTGTCGAAACTGCAGCTTGCAACGAAACAGGGGCTAACTGAAAAAGAAATCGCACATTCGGCCTCGTGGAGAGAAATTGTCCGTAACAATGTGGGTTTTCTTTCCTTCTTTACTCCTCTCAAATACGCAATTTTTTGATTTTTACTTTCTGGCTGTTGTTACTCATTGACTGCAGCTACCAATACTCTCTACCAAGGGGTTGACTGCCTCAGAGCTTTTACTGCGCAGGGCTCACCATGTCCTTGCGTTCATCATGCACATATATATTCACACACTTCCCATTGATGCCGATATTCGTATCCCACGTAGTGTTTCCATCCCTCTCCTTGAAGTTTCGGCCCATCTCCAGCTGCCCCCAATCGCGACATACTCTGACACAGTTCTCTACAACTGGAGCGTCAAATCCCCCACTGAGACGACCCCACCCGCACTCGAGAACCTACGAAGCCAGGATCTCTTCACAGGTACGAGTGACGAACAAGAGTTTTACCTAGCGTCGTCGCGCATCGAGATCAGGGGTGTGGGCGCGCTCGACCTCATGCGCTCTACAATGGACGAAATGTTCGTTGGGGATGAGATTGCTTTGCAACGGATTACTGGATATCTCCACAAGCTGGCTTCCGTCGTCGACGACATGACACATATTTTGCTGGAAGTCCGAAAAGGCTGCGATCCCGAATTCTTCTATCATAACATCCGTCCCTGGTTTTGCGGTGAGGATTCTGATCCGATGAGCCGGAGATGGATTTTTGAAGGGCTCGACGATCACCCGGAGCTGGAATCTCCAACGGATTTGTCTGGACCAAGTGCTGGCCAGAGCACACTTATTCATGCACTAGATATTTTCCTTGGCCTAGATACCTCTGATGTCGGTCAGGACGGATCCAATGATGATAGGTGGACGCTGCTTCGCCGCATGCGAATCTACATGCCGAGGCATCATCGCAATTTCTTGCGTCACTTGACTGCAAATCCACGGCCTATACGAAACCTCGTTTTTGGTGGAGATCCAAAAATTGTAGAGGCATACAACGACGTGGTCCGTGCTGTCAAACACTTCCGAGATGCGCATATTCGGATCGTCGCGTTGTACATCATCGGACCGGCAGGTCAGAAGAAAAGTTTACCGCGGCGGACAGAAAACCCAAGGTTGGAGGATAAGAAACAAGACCTGAAGGGGACCGGAGGAACGCGCTTGGCGCAATTTCTTCGGGGGGTGAGGGACAAGACTGCAGAGGGTTTGATCAGTGTTGAAACAAAGTCTATGTCACTTCAATAGCCAATAAACTAGTATATGAACAAGCATCCCTTCCCCACCTACCAAAAAACGGATGCAGGAATTGGGCGTAGTGTAGCAGCAAACAAATCGCGGCACGTTTGAAGTGATTCCGATAGACGAGGAGAAAATAGTCTGTGGGGCCGACAAGTACTCAACCTAGATCAAAATAGTTGTCTATCGCTGTGTTCTGGAAAAAAAAATTATTTGGTATGGTAGTCTTACCTATAACATCCTTCACACGTCAGAAGTTTGGAGTGGCTATAGAGGACGGGATAATCACCCTAAGTAGCGTCAGCTTTGCCCCACAAGGCCTGCTGTCCTTTGGCCCTGCTTGAAGTTCGGATCCCCACCGCGGTGGGTAGCATCTTGGCATGAGCAATCGTGCGTCCTGTATACCCGCTACTAGAGAATTTTCCCCGCAACAAGTTGGTTTTACCTTTGAAGAAGAAGAGTAATAATGACCCAGACAGGGGTTGAATAATCTACATCACGTGCTCGCTTACCAAAAAGAGACTGCTCGTTGCTTGAACACAACACAGCACAGAAGATAGTTAGTTATGTCGTTCGGGGGGTGCGTTTTTACTATTGCTGGTATTGTTCACTCTGACTGTCATGTAGATTCGGGTCGTCTTCGACGACACCCTCGTTGTTTGGTCAGAACAAGACCACAGGCTCACTCTTTGGGTCTACTAGTACCACCCAGCCTGCTACTACTGGCAGTACTTCCTTGACACACCCTCAGACGACACAATCTCAGCCATCGACGTCGCTGTTTGGGCAGACCACTGGCGGTACACAGCGGCAGCAAACCTCATCGACACAGCTCTTTGGCCAGCCTACCTTGAGTAACTCGCAGCAAGCGAGTGGGACGTCGACCTTTGGGCAGCCAGTTGGAACCACTACCGGCAGTTCCTCGGGTGCCACTCAACAACAGCAGCAACCGAAGATGTCGCTATTTGGCCAGCCCGTGACGAGTAGCTCTCAGCAAACAGGCGGGATATCGATCATTGGACAGACCTCTGGCGTTGCTACAGGTGCCACCGGGCAGCAACAACCGTCGACGTCAATACCAACCTCTACTCCCACTCAAAAAACCGGAACGTCGATCTTTGGACAGCCCCCTGGCACTACCGCCAATACCACTCAACAACAACCGACTACATCACTCTTTGGTCAGCCTTCTACTAACGTTGCTCAGCAAACTAGCGGAACGTCAATATTTGGACAAACTTCCAGCACTTCTACCAATACGAATCAGCAAGCAAGTGGGTCATCGACCTTTGGCCAGCCTTCTGTCACTCCCATCGGTGTTACTCAACAGCAGCAGGCGAAATCAATCTTCGGTCAACCAATTACTAGCAGTACTCAGCAGCAACCATCTAGTTCTCCATTTGGCCAGTCCACTGCTACTGGGACTCAGCAGCAAAAACCAACAACATCGCTTTTTGGTCAACCAGCGCAACAGCAGCACCCATCGACGTCCCTTTTTGGACAACCTTCAACTGGAGTTCAAAAGCAGCAGCAACCCTCCACTTCACTGTTCGGTAGTCAATCCGCGACTGGGGCTCAGCCGCAACAGCAGTCCACGACATCCCTGTTCGGTCAGCCTGCTACTAACACTCAGCAGCAACAGTCTACTACTTCCCTTTTTGCCCATCCTGCCGCCAATAGTACTCAGCAGGCGACGGGCACGAGTTTGTTTGGGCAGTCCGTGGGTACTGCTCAGCAACAGCAAAAACCTACCACCACTTTGTTTGGCCAGCCCACCACCGGGACTCAGCAAACGACAACGTCTCTGTTTGGTCAACCCGTCACCGGAGCCCAGCAGCAGCAGCCGTCCACTTCGTTGTTTGGTCAGCCCGCAGGAACGACACAGCCGTCTCAAAGTGCGTCCTTATTCGGGAGCACTACACAACCGGCTACGACCCAACCGTCGACTACCTCCTTATTTGGACAACCCGCGGCTGGGACGCAGCAGCCTCCCGCTTCTCTGTTTAGCCAACCTGCAGGAATCACCCAGAACACACCTGGAACGTCTTTGTTTGGTAGTACGACCCAGCCAGGTACTGCTACGACACAGACGCAGTCTGCGACCACGGGCACTGGTCTGTTTGGGAACACCCAGGCACAGCCAAGTGCGGCCGGGACGTCTTTCGGCGCTGGCACAGGTACCTTATTTGGTGCTCAAAGACAGCCATCGTGAGTTCTATGCACCTCCTATTAGCTCAATTACTGACCGTCCTCAGCGCCATGAGGTCTGTTATGTTGACGTCACAAGAATAACAAACAAACTAACCTCTTGTTTCGTCAGCGTCTCGCCTGCCCAACCCACTGGGCCGGTTTTGTTTTCAAAAGCTACTAAATTCAACGATCTGCCCGAGGAAATCAGAAAAAAGTTGGAGAGCCTGGAGTGAGTTATCGTCCTCGCTTTAACGACATGGTCCCTCATTATGGCCAAGTGCTCATATCCAAGGTCGCGTGCAAATAAGCAACGATCTCAGGCAACGCAAACTTGGTAAAGAACCCACCAAGGGTCAGGAGCTCATTCTCGAGGTGCACAAGGTGATAGTCCTGCTTTGGTTTCTATCCATATTGTGCGGGTTCTTACTGTTTTCTTCCCACTAGGAATTGCTGAACGTCATTGCGACAATCCAATCCGATGCTCTTTTCACCAAAGATCTCAAAGACAAAACAGAACAAGCCGTTCAAGATATCATCATTGCAACTCGCATCGTCGACGGGTTCAAAAACCCGCAACAACACGGGATCTACCTTAAAAACCATGCATCATTCCCATTAGAGTGTGTTTCATCTTCCGTCTGGGGCTGCGAGCTATGGTTAATAGTCATACAGATTCTTTATGCGCGTGACGAAACAGATGCAAGAGCGGTTGCAGTGGTATAAAAACACGATCGAAGTGGGCCTTTCTTAGTTTTTCTCTCTTCTCCCACTGAAATTCATCTCTGTGAAGCAAATCGAACGCAAGCTGTCTTCCACCGTGGTACAAGCTCAAGCCACTCCGCAAGGTCAGTCTGACCGTCCTGCCTTTCTATACCTGCCGACAACTCCCTTCATTATGGCATATTTCAGTGATCGCGTCTACCCTGCAAGCCCAACATACCATCTTTGTGTCTCTTGCAGCCAAGACAGCTGCCGCGGATGCAGGACTACAGAAGATCAAGACACTGTACACGCGACTTTGGCGTGCAAAGACGGGCAGCATGCGAGACCCATTCAATGACCTCGATCGGAGGAGTGGCGGAGATTTCGGGGTGGAGTCGTTACATGTGACATAAGACATGCCAGGACGGGTGTTAAGGTGTTAAGCCTGCTTGTATCCAATGCTAAAATGCGATGATATCTGACTTCAGCAAGTATCGCTAAGCCGTGTTTTTACCACCAAGCGAGCTTAATATCCAGTGCACCTCGAATCCATACTGGTCGTCTCATGCTTGTTTTGTTTTCGGTTTTTATTTGGTTTTCAATGTAATGGGGGGGACTGATGAATATTGTAGGTCTAACTCGCCTCACATTCAGCAGCAGTATTCCTGCATGCTGTTGCACATGTTCATCTTGATCAGGTTTGTTCACTTTAATCATTGGTATACACATGATACGAATACTCTCCACTGGCGGGAATTAAAGGCTGCCAATCTCGATTGTCTTCTGTGTCAGTGGTATCAATACGTGTTAGGGATCCGGCTTCCAGCTTACAACTTCAAACCTCAGATAAACCTCTATGCCTGCTACAAAGCATTGTGCTGTAGTTAGTTGATCAATAGACAAAATAAACTCATTAGTGAACTGTAACCATATTTGAGTTTTCAGAGTTTTAGCTCACTCAAGGTAGCTGAATAAGAAACTTGAAGCAATCCATTGTTGCTGCTGCATTAAGCCGCTGATCACTGTATGTAACACACCACGTTTTCTCATGGACTAAGAGACACATTGATATGCCCATCAACCTTGTCGCGCAGCGTTGAGCTTCCTAGAGAATGCTTCCCGACACTGGTAGTGTGTCACTTCGCCCCTATTATAAGCCATCAGCACGATCTCAACAAGGGATTGAACAAACGGTTCACTTACCGTGGTGAATGCACTGCGATGACACTGTTTCCCAGTCGTTTATGACATTGTGGGCATCTGGGGAATCCGAAGTTCGAGATAAACATCAACACAGAGCTGGCGATTCGCAGCCCTTGGACGTACATGCGACTGTCTGTCACCTTGACCCGTCTCGACTCAAGTTTCATTAATTGCCTCTCTATATCTTCCTTCCTTGCCAAACTCACGTCTCTCACGACACGGGTGTCAAATACTGGCGCGCGCAGTGATTGCACTAAAAATGGTCTCACGTCATAAGCGTTCACGAGGGGTGGCAGAAGCTGAAGCGTCTCGATCGGATCAAGCCGAGCACTGTGTCGCGCGATGAGGGACAGCGCAGGAGAAAGCAGGTTGGGTGGGTTGGGAATGGTCGGCCGGAGGTACAGTTTGAGAAGAGTGAGAAAAATCGGGGATGGTGCCGGTGCAGGAGTCGAGATCCGTTTGCAATGTCTGCCAACCGAGGTGAGAGGTGAGGAAGGAGGTTTGATTCGGACTCACTCCTCAGCCTTGGCGAAGTCTCTCAGCCTGTAGACGTACAGTTCGAGTGCATGTTCATGTCTACCCATTCGACCTAACAATATTGCACGTGCTTCGTACAGATCTAAAATGGGACAATCCAGTGGTATGAAAGACCGCAGGGAATCTCACCAACCTTCTGAGAGTAGTCCATACAATCTATCGGGCCGGTAGTGTTCCGTGGTGTCAATAAATTTCAGAAGTTTCGCATAAACTTCTGTATGCTTCCCTGTGGCAGCCAGCAACATTGGAATATCCGGAATGGGACATCGGTTGGAGTGTGACAAGGAATATCCAGGGGAGATGACATACCCTCTTCCCCCTTTCTCTTTGCAGTCATCGTGATCCCAAGATATAGCTCGGCCAACCGGTCATGGAAGCCGGCACTTCTCTCCCCTTTCTCGTCAATGAGGTATTCAAGATACCGCGCTGCTATACTAGGATCAAATTTCTCGAGGTAATCTGTAACTGGCCCACTAGGGAGTTCGACGTCATCTGAAGTAAAGATCTGATGCACCACGAATGCAGCGATTGCCGAGGAAGAGAGGAATATGTAAACTAACCTCGAACGCCATCTCCCGGTCCTGTTCTAACACCCAACGCGCAGACTCAAAGACCTGGTCCAGGTATTCCGGACCCAACTTCTGCAGATACGAGATGGAGGGAGCGAGTTTATCCCTCATGTCGTTTTCTTTCTCACTAAGCCTGCTCGAGAGTTAAAAAGTTACTTATGCTTAATTTACTGCATACATACTGCTGTAGCAACTTGAGAGCCTTCGCGTGCATCTTCCTCCCATTATATAAAAACACAAGTTCTGCATGTTTCTGTGCCAAGGATGTGTTAATAAGCCACAATTCTACCAGGTGTCGCAATTGAAGGACAAGACACCGCGGGTGGAAAAGATACATCAAACTCACGTCTCTCGCTCTCAGTTCCTCCTCTACTTCCTCCACTTCACACCAATTCGGCAACCGGCAAAGTGGGCCCAACATACTCGGCCTTCCAATCAAATAACTCTTGAACAACGCTGTATCAACGATCTGAGCCCTCTTGACAAGTTCGTCTTCAGTGAGATCTGCAAGGGCGACACCCGACGGTAAAGCGTAGAGGGAAGCGGGGGAAGCGGAGGATAACGTTGGGAACAGATGCGATTGTGAAGGGGTTATTTGATGAGCGCCGAGAGCGCCAGCAATTTTAGGCCGAAGAGACGTCAAGTAACGCCAGAGAGTCTCCAAGGAACGCATCGCGTCGTCTAGACATTGAAAAACCGTGCGCAAAGACATGCGAAAAATGGCAGCCCTTCCTGACCACACAAAAACAATACATACCGACAACCTTTCCCTTCTTCTTCCCGTTTAGCGAGACAATATCGTCCTCTTTGGCAGCCGCTGCCGCAGGTAAGAAAGCACCGAAGCTTGTCTTAGTCCTTGCCCTAACGGAGCCCGCTGGGGACGGCGACCTTGAAACCATTGCTGGAATCTTGTCTTTGCTGACCGCAGTACGGTCCTTGATCCCTCCTTCACTCGACATAGTTAATACTAGGTCCTCGCCGGTATTGTCTTGACCAGATCGTTCCTTTGTACCTGCAACAGGACCCGCGAACAATGATACCCAATCGTCCTGTTTTACTGCTAACCTTCCAGCCACCTTTTCGGGATACAGCGCGACAACCTTGGCAGGGTTGATGTCGAGGTCTAAGAATGTATTTATTGCATCGTCGTACTTCCCAGATCGAAACTGGGATACAGCATTGAGAGCGAGAATGAGTGTCCGTTTGGGGCCGGGGCTTGTGCCATAGACACTGTCAAGCAGTGCCAGTGCTTCCGTGTAGGATGCGGCTGACACCAACTCGTCGATCTGAGCATCCCAATCGCGCATAGCAAACCTCCAAACGGTAGTTCCCTCCGAGGCGGCAAGGGTCCGGTCAAGAGGAGTAGAGGTAAGAAAGAGATGAGAAGGAACCTTGTGGGTTATTGAAGGAGTTGTACTAGAATGAATAGATGTATTGGTCGTAAGAAGCCGTAAGGACGAATTCGGGACGTTCGCCACAGACATATTCGTGCCGTCTGGGGAAGCAGATGCCTGAGGGGAAGGGAAAGGGATAGTCTGGACCGGGAGCATATTGATAGATGAGATGATTTGGACGACTGGTGCCTGAATGAAAAATGGCTGTGTTTGTGGTTGCGTTGATGCTTGTGGCGGCGACGAGAAGCTTGCGGGGAGTGAAGAGTAGCTTACGCTACCAGAGGGTTCCGCAGTAAGTGGTACTGTGCCGGCCGGGAGGATGGAAAAAATATACGGATCCACGAAGGCTGGAGGGAACGATGGAATGATTAATAAGTATAGGCACAATTCAACAAAGCTAACCAATCTCTTCTGGCTGGCTCGGCCACGTAACGCTGTTTTCTTTTGTTTTGGCCTCAACACCAATGACAAACCCTTGATCTAGGTAGCCTTCATCAATCATGGGTATCGGTGAGGGAAGCGTTTAACATACTATCTTTGACAATGAGAGCCTCCCCTTCTGCCACTCTTGCCAGACCAGGTCTTGCGGTCTTACTCCCTAGGCCAAGGCTCATGTAACTTGAGAGACCAGAAAAGGTCCCCATTCCGAGACCCGAAGACGAAGGCATGGTTGGTACAGATGTAGGCATCGTAACGTCTACAATCGCCGAGTTGTCTAAGGAAAAGACGGCGTATTCAGTGGGAGAATACGCAAAGCATAGGCGCGAGGGATCTAAAAACACTACCGCACGAGGAGAATGCGGGAGTGGTATTTCCTAACCATCGTTGCATTGCACGAGCACCCGTCGATATTTCAATTTCGTGCAGTGAGCAAACGGGCAAGGGTTCGCGCTAGGGTATCAACTCACCTTGGATCCTTGAGCTTCCCCGTCCTTCCAAGAATATATGATTACTTTCCGACGACATCCTACCACGAAAGTTGTGAGCATAGTTGGAGCTAGTCCAGGCTCCCTTCCTGCTCCACCAGCAAGCTCCGCGGAGGGGGGAGAGCCAGACGGGTCCGGAGTCGGAGAAGTTGGCGTATTTTGCATGTTTGAATGAACGGCGAACGACAATGCGCCCTTGGCTTGAGTGAGTTTCGTCGGTGGTAGGAAGGAGGGAAGTGGGTACAGCGTCGGTAGGGTTTCTGTCGGGAAACGGGAATCAATGAATGAGAACAGTAAGCCATCAGTAGGGACTCGAACCAGAGAGGATGACAAGCGAGTTGATATCCTTGATGTAGCCTAGCTGGTCAATGCCCTTCCTAGATATCCCTGTCTTCGTCTCGACCAGCGTAGCCATCGAGCTTGTTTCTGTTCAACGGGGACAACTGAATGTAGGTAAAGATGGACGAAGATGTATGGACGTACCTGCGCCCCCCCTTTCATTCATGTCATAAATGTGTATGTTGCCAGTTGACGTGCCAATATACAACCTGTCCCCTTCAAAGCCCGTCAGGAGTCCTGCGCGCACTCTGTAAATGAGAATTACCTTGGACAAGTAACGACTCGGGTCGTTCCTTGAATCCGCTGAGCACCGTTGTCGGCATCTCGAACGGCCCCATGTTCTTTGCTCTACGTGAATTGAATGTAGCACGGAAGGAGGTTAAGCACAGCCACTAATTTACATGTATGTAGATTAGATCCAACTTGGCAGAGCAACATACAGCTCCAGTTGAAGCTGAAGCTCGAAGGACTATCAAGTCCAAACGCTCAGGAATATATAGATAGGATCTCGTCTCATTCCGTGCATAATCTATAAAGCAAGCTGCAACCGAGGTTCACAAGAAAACTGATGAAATGAATCACAATACCTACCAAGGCGAGATGGCCTCCAACCACGGGGCGTGCCATGAAGCCATCTGACACTCCGCTGATTGTATCATACCAGTCACTCAGGGGCACATTGTTCGCGCCGTCCGCGGCGTATCTGTACACGGAATCGATGAATATATCCCTGGTGGTAATATTTGTCATAATGGCTGCCGTCCACATTTGCCAGTCCGACTTGGTGTAAGTGTGTCTACCACACGGCACGTAGGTGTCAGTTAGACGTTGACAAGAGGGATTTCGGGATTGACTAACCGTGTGTCGAGAGGAATACCATAGGTGTCTTGATCAAGCGCCCAGTCAACATGAGCACGGAGCAAGTGTATGTAGTCTACTTACTGACTACGGTGGCATACCAGGCAGTCTCTGATGGGGATAATATATGCGTGAGTTTATCAAGGCTGTTACAGCGAGGATAATCATACGCATGTCATAAACAGATCGCGGGAACACATTGGTGCCGAGAAGCTTGTCGGCGTACAGGTTGTATGACAGTCCCCAGCTAAGTCAGCGTACCTCAGCTAGCAGACACTTCAGAAACAGTGCGTGGAAAACGTACCTGCTGTCGTTTCCATAGGACAAGTCTAGGTGTTTTCCATCCTCGGAAGTGGCATAGTTCAAAATTTGCGGCACGTAACTTGCTACAATGGACTGGAAAGAATCGCATCAAATAATACCTCGTATTAATTTGATGTACTGACGCTATAGTTCTGTCGCCTGGTCGTGTCTCCCAGCATTCCAGAAATCTCAGCCATAGCCTGAATGCCAACGACACCCTTAATAGCAAGGTTAGTCTGGTTAGCAAGTGGGCCAGCAAAGTCGTCCGTGCTAATCTGGTAAGCGGGTATGAGTGACTCTGCGATGAGATAGCTGGTCCATTGATTGAGCAAATCGGTCTGCAACTAGTGAGACAAACAATACATCATGAATGGCAGACTCACATATCTGGTGATGATCGATGTGTCCCCCGTTTTCTGAGTGTAACTCAGCGTCATGATGAGCATGTTTCCACACTCTGCTTGGTGTCAATAGACGAGGACGAAAGACATGAAATACATTTCACCTTCAAGCGGCATGTCTTCTGCGATGCCATTATTGTGCCCAATGGCCTTGGGGTATGTAGAACCTGCTGCACGTGAGGATAGATTACAAGCGAAAACATACACTCACCAAGGTCGTGGACTGCGTACGTTTCAGGCCATAGTCCTGTGACCTGATACTCAAACAGACCAAGAAGAAGATATTTGCCAAGTACGGGGTTAGTATAAAGCAAAACTGGCCAAGTCGGCATGATTACATCAACCGTGTTCACATTCTGACAGGGTCAGCGAAAATAAGAATGTACGATGGGTTCTAGACGTACCCCATCACTGGATATTTCTGACTACGAGTCAGCGGAAAATCAAAGGTCGCCATAATGAACCGTACCCTTTAAGAACATGAGAATGTCACTCGTATTCCACGAACTGTCATTGTTCCGCGAAATTGTGAGCTCCATAGAACCAAATGCCTGACGAATTGAGAGTTGAACTATGCCAGCATAGTTGCTAGAAAAGATAGACGCATCATTCTCAACCTGCTTGTCGAACTCCTGTGCTCTGAGCACAGCACTAGGATAGTCGTCAAGAAATGCTCTAATCTGTCCATCGCAGCATCAGTACGACTGATTATTGTAGCGCCATAGCGCAGTACTAACCATCTCCTCAATGCCCGACGGATAGCTACTCCAAGCATAAAGACTCCGAGCTTGATACGCACCTTCAGACACGATGTACTCCACCACAGGATCCCTTACATGGCCGATAGCGAATACCGCAGTATCGCTGGTGTTAGAGACCGTGCCAAGATCTTGGGCAAATGCAAACACTGGCCATTGATCACGTATGGGGCGAAAATTGGTGTCAAATGTATTCGCCAAGACACCCTCGTTTATGAACCGAGCGCGTACAGCGGTGTCCTGACCGGTCTGGTAGGTTGTCGCAGCGCCGTTCTGGGCAAGGTGATCAGGCCCGAGTTATTACAAGAGATGTCAGTACGCATACATTCGTCGTGGAATAACATGCAGCTCCCTCTGCAGTGTGTTAATCCAAAAGAAGAGCCAATGCAGATTAACAGGCGTACGCAGGATGAAATCATTGTACTCAGTATAATTTTTCTGCGATTGGAGCATGACTTGGTGAGTGAAGACTGGACCAGTTGTGTTGCTCTGCCAGACAACAACGCGAGTATTGTCCGTAGCACAAACCCATTCGGCACTGATGTCAGTGTACACGGTCACTGCGTGCGCTTTGCCATCTATTGATATGACCTGCACAGTGAGATAT
>JBBPKO010000030.1:58841-73482 GCA_038089295.1 Xerocomus amazonicus
GAGAATGGAGTGGATTGTTTTATGAGGTCAAAGGGCTGGTGTGCAAAAAGCCATTATGAATAGGAAATAGGCGGTCGTTGCAGGGATGTACCTCGACAGGACTGGAAAAGGTAAGAATAACATCAACCGGACCTGCGTTCAGCCGAAAATACGTGGATGTAGCTGTGAACTGAAGGAGTGAGAATCATCAAAATCTATCGGAAACACGAGAAGTACCTGCATGTTTTGTTGAGTTGCAAGTGTGGGCGAGGTGTCGGGGACGACAGGATCTCCAAGGATGGTATAGGTCGCTCCGTCAACTCTGATGTAACCGGCCCACCCGAGGTTCTGGTCAGTAAGTCAGACAGGTTCAAACCACGTTATACGGGCGAGCCTACCCCGGAAGCCCAGAACTGGGGCCACCCCTTGTTCACCGCCACCCCCGCGCCCTGTGGAATCCATGCAGACAAGTAGGGTGACCTTACTGCAAGAGGAATTGACGCAGGGTTGAAAGGTGTCGCAATCCACGAGACCGCCGACACTGCTGGGATGAGCAGTGATACGGACCCTATGGACCCGATAAAATCGAATAGCTTCATTTGATAGTCGGATGGCTGATGTAGCACTTGCAGGGTGTGCAAGACTTGGCGTAGGTATCTTCACAAGAATATCCTCTCAAACTGCGACCAAACCTAGACAACGTGACGAGAAGCTCATCAGTTGGTCCGTGTGGAGCTGGAGACGGCCCACCGCGAACTAGCAATCCAATCCACTAGACATCAACGATAGGGACACAAGAGCTCGCAGTCATTTACAGCACCAACAGCGTACTGGTGGTCGATACAGACACAGACATTATGCTCCAGACAGGAAGTTGAATTGGATTAAATATACTGTCGCTTTGCACAGCCTACTCCCCCAAAACACGATCAGCATTCGTTTCATGTGTAGCCAACTTGGAGTACGGTCATTAATACCCACCCACGCCGTTGTTGGGGGTGACATCAAGTTGTTCCCCACATGGCAATACCACGCCTTCATTGAATGGTGTCGGAGGAGTATTGCTTGTTGAATGCGGTCTCTACTTACCAGCAGCGGGACGCTTCCGTGACAAAGTCAACTCGCCGGGCACCGTCGCTTCGACCTCAAACACTCGGCGGTCGGAAATTGCTCACAGCCGCAAGGGGGTTGCACACCGAGGGGTGTAATGTGCCCAGTATCATGATCTAAGCTTTCAGCGACCATCAATTCAGGGTAGTATCTGTACCGAAATGACAAGGGTCACAAAGGCCTTTTTTTGTTGTAGACGCGCGGGATGTCGAGATCTGAATTGGTGTTAGCATGTTAGCAGAGTCTGCCGCTGCCAATCTAACGTCGACCTTAAAGGCAGCCTCACAGTCAACACACGAATCCCCCGCAACCGTTAAATCGATTTTGAGCCAAGCATGAGCTGACCCAACTCGAAGCCTGTTACTCGCCACTGTCACTGCCCAGCGCTCGGACAGGAATTCCGACTGTGGGACCCGCTCACGCGACGCGAAGAGCCTTGCACCAAACCTATGTGAAAACAACAAATCACCACTATGTGCTCCAAGTACCGCCACCTCTCAAAAAAAATCTCAGATAGCCTTGACAGCCTAACAGTGACAGCGGGAGTATCCGATCCAGACAGTCGGGCCAGTGATCCGACGCCCATGTCTATCTGACCGACCATCGCAGAAAACGCGAAAGAAAACATGGATCGGGATCACGGCTCCGGTAACTCTCTGCCACTTATTACCATCCCCCAACTACCCTGACCACTCCAATCCGTTTGTGAGAGAAATCGGCCGGGTGGGAATGGACCGTAAGACCGTAATCAACGTTGGCCTCGCTGCCGTGCAACGTGTTCGTGGCGCAGGCTAGCCTGTGCGAATGACTTATTTCAATCTTCTAACGTCAAGCGCTTACATAGCAGAATGCCCAGGCAGTCAATCGAGTGCGGCTCCAAGTTGACCTGGGAACGCTTGCCGTCATGCATGGCTGTTGCTACGACGCCGACTCCACATCTCGCTAACCACCTCGGAAGAAAGCGAAGGATCAAAGTAGATGAGTTCAATTGGATCGTCTAAGACATTGCAGGTAAGATGGGGTGTCATGTACGGATGCAGAGCTGTCTATCTACAATGCTTGCGGGAAAGATGTGTTAACGCAGAACATGAAAGTCAACGAGGTTTTTTTAGTGAGAGTAGGGAAATCGAAGTGGTAGCTGTGCCGTCCAACCCGGACATCAACATTTAACACAAAAGACAATTTTCACAAAAAAAAAAAAAGAACATGGTACGAAGAAAAGGAACAATATACATACAAAATAACATACATCTTCTATGCTTCATTTGTTTGCGTATTTTTTTTCCCTTGCCATGTAATTCGTTTGGGTCATGGCATAACCATCGCACAAGACGATATCTTTGTCGAAAGATCCCGAAGAACGGTTCTGACAACGCACAGCCACGTGTTGGCTCTATCGACTTCATCGTACGCGCCATCAATTTGAGCATTGATCTTTCGTAAAAGCAAGCGGCGTAGTGCTCTCGTATCTTCGTCTTCCTCATCTCGTTGTGTCAGGGCCAACGAAACAACAGACGACTGCGCCGAGGATGAACAAGAAGAGCTTCTACCATCACAGTTGGCGTCAAAGAGGGAGAGATAGAACAAACTTGAAGAAGCGGGTAACGCCTGTGTCTTGATCCTATCAGGCGAGAACGCGCTCCAATTTTTCTCGGGCTGATAACGAGAGCGAAGGTTTTCCACCATGGCCCCGCGTACCTGAATAGGAAACAAGTTTACCGCAGATGACTTAATGATATTGCCCGCCCAGCTCACCTTCAGTGTTCGCTTGATGATTCGTTCCGCGCGTGCGATAAAGTGGTTCGCAGTGGAGATGAGGTGGTCGATCTTGGTCATGGGAATGAGTGCCAGAATAGGTAATTACAAAGGAAAAAAATTACCCCGTGCAAGGATTCATCGATAGCGGACAAATCACGGCTTGCAGCAAACAAGACCGGCTGGACCGAGTGGGTGCCACCTTGCGACGGCGAAAGATCAGAAACAGAAGTCGACAAAGGCTGTGAGCGGCATGTAATGCCCTCCGTGTCTGTAACAATGATGATTGGCTGTTCGATTTCTTGCTTCACCTGTCGCTCGACAGCACAGTGAGGATCATCTAGGTCATAGCAAAGCTGAACTCGGAGGGGTTTGCCCGATGCAATCTTCTTTTTCAGCCAGGCTTTCAGCCTCGAGGCACCGCTTTTCTCAGTTTTGGGATGTAGTTTATAACTCTTCAAGAGTGCCTTGAGTTTGCGGTCCCTGAAAGACGGTTTTTCATCGACAGAACTCGCATAGTCTCGTGAAAAAAGCTCCCGCTCTATCTCGATGAGGTTCGCGAGGTGTGTTTTGTACGTCGACGAATCCGCACTAAGGATAAAACCGTCCAACCATTCTGGCCATGGAACCGTTCGAATGCCAGAGGGCGAAGTCGTTTCGAGAAGTTGAACAAAATCTGTGACGACTCCAACGTCAACGTATTGTTTCTTTTGTTTATCATTGACCAGGTCCGCATCCGATCCAACAGCCGTCAACTGTGAATCTTCAGAGCCTCGCGGAGAGCATTGAACAGATCGAGAATGCAGGGTGCCTTGCATAGTCACTTGTTTCCCTGCCTCTTGTGAGACGAGACTCCACTGGCGGTCCACAGAATTGAGGATCTCGCGGGTACTGCGCAGTTCCTTCGCGGCATCATCAACCTGGCCTCGGAAATAAGCCAAGACATTATCACCCAGTTGAGAAGTTTCTTGAACGACAGATGCAAGTTTATTAAGCTCGGTATGATCACGGACAAATTGACCCTCGACGGAGAGGTATTGGAAGCTGTCCAAAAGTTGTTCGCATGTCGTGCTGATATCGAAATCCAGTGGTAGATGGCTCGCAGGGCCCCGGGATTCATGAGGGAAGGGTGGATCAACAGAAGAAACCCAATTTGTGAACGATTTAATGGAAGAGAGTGATGCGGAGGTGCTTGGGCGAATGGTACGGTCGGACAGGGCGGATTGAGGCCGATTGTACTGTCTTTCGTTCGCAAATGCCACACGGAACTGTGGCTTGGCCACTTCCAATGCAGTGAGCCTATCAAGGCCATGGGTCAATTATCGAAGCGCAACAATTCATGGAATCAGACGTACCCTCGCGAATTGCGTAGGTTCCGGCAAGACCCTGTTGGGTCACAGTCAAGAAAGGCATATAACACATCGATACATTCGCCATGCTCGGCGGCTACATGAATACAAGTCTCTTCATTCCTGTCTCGGGCAGAGAGGGGTGCATGGAGATCGCAGATGAGGTGTACAGCAAGTCGATATAAAAATTGTGTGGAAGTTGACGTATTGGTAGCGCGCGCAAGTCGAGCGAGACAGTGAAGGGGTGTATAGTGCTCCCAGGACGTAAACAGGCTGATGTCGGCGCCAGCGCGGTAGAGTGCGTCGAGAACTTCGATAGATGGATTTGGTACAGAGACACAATAATGGATGGCGCTCCATCCTTCAGAATCGGGTACATTTACAAGAACCGGGCCGTTTTCTAGAGATGATTTTTCGGAGGGTGGAGCAAACAACAATGCGTAGATCAGTGGAAGATCAGCAGTGAGAATGGCATTTACAATGGAGTCAGTGACGCGGGAAAGGGATTCGGGGGAAAAGGCCATGGTGGGAGGGGAGAAAGGAGAAGATGGCGCGGAGGTATACGGAGATAGCTCTGCGGGGTCGATACAGGAAGGCTCAGACAAAGCTTCTCCGTTTCCGTTCTAACGCAGGCCGAGGTGAGGCCTTATTCGAACATAACGGAAGCAAAAACATGCCTTGTATTCATGCCAGCGATTGCGACGCAAAGCATATTCACACGCACATAGTACAGATGGGTGAGGTAGTGCGAATTGAATGGAAGAACGATGGTTCCGATCTCTCAGATCAGGGCGGGACCCATGGAAGAGCTGACGATGGGGGGTATGAATCATACACAAAGAATACCGGACGGGACCTACCAATTGTTGTACGACTTGGATCCTGCAATCACGGGTAGCATCTGGGTGGAGGTGAATAAGTGGAAAGGGGAAAACGCGCTGAGGGGACATACACATCAACGGGGTTGCACCGTCAGTGTCCATACCATCGACGGAGACAGCGCCAGAGCTATAGTCGAGCAAGAGCTGGACGACGTGGGGCATGTCGAGCCAAGCAGCCATACCAAGAGGAGTCACGTCATTGATAGAGTCTTGGGGTGCGTTGAGGGTGAAGAGGGAGATATTTGGATGGGACACGGTCATGCGGATGACGTTGAGACGGTCTTGAGACATGAAGGACGCGTCGGACGCGTCAACGGTTTCCCATCTGGAGAGGAACATGACGGTGAGGAGAGGAGGGATAGCAATGAAGGGTGGGGAGATACCTGTCAGCGGTGAGGGCACACGTGAGGACGGTGCGGCCGGAAGTGTCAGTGGCGTTAATGTCGGCGCCGGCGTGGAGGGCGTCCTGTACGGCGGTGGGGTTGCCTTCGGAGGCAGCCTGGAGAAGGGCGAAGTTTTCAAAAGAGCGGTGGGAGCGACTCATTGCAGGTCGTCAGGAGGATCGTGAGGAGGGGGTTGGGGGCGGGAGATGAAAGGGGATGAGTCGGGGTGAACGTATATATAGTAGAGGGAAGCAAGGAGAAGAAGAAGCGAGGGGCGATGGTCTTCCCTCGAGATTTTCCATCCGGGCTGGAACTCGACGTATACGTACTTGGATAATGCGGAGAAAATGGCTGCGCTTGCAAACTTCGCCTCGAGGCCGGCAACGGAACACAAATAAAGAAAAAAATAATAATAATTTCAGGTCAAAACATCGCGCTCGGGTCAATGCACCCAATTTGCAGCGCATATATCGACCCGTCTAGTAAACATAACCCGCGTTCGGTTTCACCGCCGACCCTTTGCACTCTGCCTCCACCATACCTTCCCGTTTCGTCCTAGTCCAACGCCACCACCTGGCATTAAGGTTACCACCCACGCCCATGTCTCATGCCATCTAGCTTGTTGCCGGTACGAGCCCGAAACAATGGGCAAAAAATCGAAATATAGTGTGAATGATATACGTCGAATGGTACATATAATAACGATCATCTCTTTTGCATGTGCTGCATGGGAGAATGCCAACGTCTACGCGTCATTAAAAAGTGTATCCCAATCAGCTCTACTGAAATGCGTCTTGTGACAGTGCGCCCTGCGATCGATTGCCAGCATACGTAAGCACAACACCAACATAGGCACCTTAACAGCCTACTCACCTTCACTTGCTCGAAGTTGGCAATAGCCCTCTCCATGTCCCACGCATTATTCTCCAGGCAGTCCACCGCAAACTGAGCGTTCAGCCCTGTTCGCTGACAAATCTCCATTATGAGTTCCCGTTGTGGCTCAGCCTGCGTCCAAACACACCACCCACCATGGCTAACGTCAGTGCCAGAATGTGTCCACAAATTGCACTACATACAAAAGTGGATAAAGCACTTTGAAGTGCCTCGGTCAGCGGCGCTACCGACCTCTCTGATGACGGCTGGGTCACTTGCTGAGATGGTACATCTCCTGCTTGCACTTTCATCGGACCAGGTTTCCAAGCTTCATGGCTCGAGTACGCTCGAATACACCATTGATCAGATAATATTATCACGTCCCACCCATTCAACTTTGCCCTGCAATGTCTATTATTAATTGCATCATAAATCATTAGGACTCAACGAACCTAGAACCAGGCGGAGCGGGGACGAGCACAAATGCCCTGTCAAACGACCGAATACCTTGACAAGGTTCTAGGAGACACATCAAGGTTAGATACATGACATCACGAAATTGATATCCCGCTATTAGGCCAGGGTCGTCCCGGGTATTTCCGAGATATGATCGCGGCACGCATCAAAATAACCCACAACCCACCTTCAGTGAATTGCCCATGGAGCGAAACAAATAATCTCAGGTCCTCTCCCTGCCCAACAGGCCAGGCGTCAATGCAGAACTTCTCTGGCGAACCCGAGATCTTGTGTTTGGTTTTCGGAAGAACGGATATAGCACGAATAGCAGCTTCACTTCCAAAATGAAGACTCTGAAAAGCCTTATCGGATCCACCACCACCAACTAGCCGATTCAGATTCCTAGAACCACCAGTCAACCAAACTGACCAGTCCAACTTCCGCTGGTTCGGCAGCTGCGAATGCAGTCCTTGGATCCGGGCCCGAGCAGGGATAGTAGTATTCACAGAAAATGAAAATGTCGCCGACGGATGATAGGCATCTAAAAGGGCCGCCCGTTGATCGTCAAACAACGGAAAGAACCTACATCAAATATGCCCAAATTCAGAAACGACTAGAACAAGCAACGTTACTCACCTTACGAGGAAATTACTGATAATGCTGTCTTGAACCCCAGTGATAAATGAAGGCTTCATTTCATAGGGGAAGGTGGTCGCTGTTGGTCGCTTCCCCGAAGCCGGGGTCGACGAGGGTCCAGGTGCGTCAAATCCAATAGTTGCAATCGCTTCTTGATCCAGCATGACCAATGACGGAAACCGACGAGCCATGTCACTGGTGATGTATTGAGCAAAGAAATAATCTTGCTTCTACAGCTCACCTCACCTTTTGTACTTGTCCCCTCTTCCGTGCTTCAGCTCAAGTTCCCTCAGTGGATTGCCAATCATGATCAATTCCCGGAGGTGCTCTAATTTCCCCTTTCTCCCAGAAAGGTAGTCCATGTCTCGCCAAACTTTGAGATCATTATTTTGCAAAGAAAGGTTGGCGAGCCTTGGCAAATAATGCGCAAGAGTCGACAGTATCTGACCAGAAGCTATGTTATTGTTTGCAAGGGAAATTGTCTGGACCTGACAATCATAATCAGTCAGCCTTCCCAATTCCCAACTAATCCAGAGACTGGAACTCACCGGTGGCTTGAGATTTGAAGCATGCTTGAAAATGACCGAAGCCACCCTTTCTGACGAACCTCGTGCACCGGGCGGCAGCAGCCCATGTCTCCCAAGCTCCGGGTCGTCCAGCATTGACTACCATACAACGCAAACGCCGCTTTCAGATTTCCAAAGCTTAATGATATCAACGCACTCACCTCCAGATTCAAAAACCGTACTTCCGGGTTCCACCTTCTGTTTACAAAATCTCGCCATACATCGACCACATTTACTCCCTCCTTGGTTAATCTCCCGCTGCCCGTTGCTGTTGCAGCCGTCGCCGCATTCCTGCGCATCCGTCCCACCGTCAGCTTCCTCGTGCTCGAGGCGCCGCGAATCGAGATACCCTCCATGGGCGCGCCAACCGACTGTGTCCGCGCGGTGAGCTTGAATATCACCCCACGTCCATGGCACAAACGAGTTCAGGGTGGCGGTGGGAGCAAACAGGTGACGAGTGTGAGCGCAGTGTTTTCGGATAGAAGGGGGGAAGGAAGGAAAATTACGGGGTTACGAAGGATTCAGTGAAAGTGTATGGGACAAAAGGAAAACCATCGATCCGAGTAGACAGGTTCATACACGAGAATGTGAAAGCGATCGGAAACAAAATGTCAATGCGATGTTATGCAATGATATGATGAATATTCCAAATGAAACATCGAAAAGGTAAAGTCTCGTATTTACCATGGAAGCCTTGGAAGAACCCGCCTGGTAGTCTCTGAAGGCATCGATTGGACGAGGACGATGAGAGCGTATTTTGGAAACGCCTTTACGCCCGCCGGGTTTGTCCCCAGAAACATCCTTCATGCGTTCGTCCTTGTCAATGAGTCCAGCATTCCTGAGAGCGTTTGTGGCAAGTGCGCGGCTCCCCGTTGCAGTCGTTGGGCTCGAGAACATGGCTGCAAGTCACCGCTGGTCTGAAAGGGTAGAAGTTGTGCACGTTGTGATAGAAGTTGAGATGATGGAAGTACAAGGACAAGGGGCGGTCTGACTGCTCCAGTGAACAGTGCGTGAATCAGGTCAGTAGTAAGTGACTTGGAGAGCGGCTGTGTCAGTGTGGCCAAATTGTTTGGTTCAGAGGCTTACGCCAAATAAAACGGAAAATTTATAAATTAAAATATTATTATTATTATTCCGGGTTGTGACCATGTCACACACCCCAACCTGTGCACCGTTGGTAAATTCGTCCGATTATCATAACTTAATAAGAACAGTGCTACAAGTCTACCTCTTAACTGGAATGACAACATGAGATGGTGACACCGTCCTCAAACCAATGGTTAAAAAAATCTAATTTTCCCTACGCACGTTGGGTTGGTACATGTACTGATGGTTTGCGATACCATGTGCTTGTGACGGTGGCTTCGTTCCAGACACAGCTGGTGGATTTCCTCGCCGATAATATGTATTGGTATTTCCAGATCTTTCTTGTGATTGTTGTGGTGCGGTCGTAGAGATCACGGGCGAGGTTGCTGCAGCAACAGTGGGCATAGGATAGGGAAAACTCCGTGATGGGGGTTGTTGCTGTGTCTGGGCATGGCGAATAGCAGGAGACGGTTGTGCGGAGGTGGCGGGAGTCGAAGGGCCTGGCGAAGCAGAATGGTGCGCAGGATTTGGTGGTGCAGGAGGGTGCGTGTTCTGCTGTACAGCTGTCGCGGACCGTGGTGGAGGTGGGGCCGAGGCAAGGGTAGGTGTTTGTTGCACCGAATTGTCCGCCCCCGACGCAGATGCATTCAGTGGTGGGCGGTCAGGTGTTGCTTGACTCTCTGTATCACGCCGACGCTTTGTCCCTCTCGAAGAAGACTCCTTAAGTCCAAGGGATGTCGCTTTGATAAGTATCTGATGTCTTAAAAGAGGTCAATCAACATTGTTAACTACAGGTAAAACAATACCTTGTCCGAGAGTTGCCCCATTTCTCACACAATGCATCCCACGCAATCTCTCCGCCGGCATTTCGATGTTCCTCGGCCAACTTTTTCAATTTTTCGGTTTCTTCATCTGACCATGCTCCTTGATTTCCGGCGCTTCCTGGTACTGGGGTAACGGACCCATTCGAACCCGCAGAAGTGCTCGGCACAGCTTGCGGTGTTGGAACGGACGGGTAAAAACCACTATAACCACTGTAGCCGTAATATGGAGCGGTCGGGTATGCGGGAGCACTATACATTCCTGGAACAAATTGTTGTTGCGTTGAGTGCTGATGTCCCATGGAGACGACGAACGATTGTGGATTCGATATCATAGAAGTGGACTGCGTGACTGATGAAGGTTTTCCATTTGTTGAGGGCGACGAGGCAGGTGGAGGTGGAGCCTGAGAAGACTGGGGTGCCAGTGAGGAATACCCGATGAATGGATAGGACACAGGAGGAGGGTGGGTGGTTAATCGAGCAGGCGAAGCGAGCTGGACGGACTGCGTCATTGACGTGCACGGTACCACAATAGGGAAGAATTACGAGTGTGTCACAAAATCGTTTGGCCTCGCCGAGCATAGTCAGGGGGTCAACCTTCACGCCTGGGCCCATTTGATAACATTGGGCGATCACCAACGAAGGTGTAGCTTTCTGGACACAAATGAAGCATTAGCACCAACCCACTACACGAACTCACCCCAGACTGAACTCACTATGAGCTCTTCGGCGGCGCCATAAAACTCAGCACACAAATTCAAAACACGCCATTGAAATTCATAATATTGTTGATTATGCGGATGCACTTCCCCTGGGGCCGGAGGGGCAGAGTATTGGTAAAATCCATGTGTGTTGGTAGGCTGCTTTGGAGCTGCGGTATTCGTGGTTGGTGCATCTCGTTCAGTAGCAGCACTGCGAACACGCCTATTTTTCGAGCCACGAGGACGGCCGGGGCGTCGTTTACGTTCGCCATCTTCAGACACAATTGGGCCAGATGACTGGGAAGGGACAGGTGCCGATTCGGTGATCTGTTTCCCACTTGTATTAGGCACCTGCTGGGTTGTACGGTTGGATCTGCAAAGTTGGTGAAGAAGCCGCAATGAAAAGCTGTATACCCATATACATGTGACGCGCGAAGTTAGATGGATACCCACTCGTCGCCGTCATCGTCTTCTCTGTCGAGCTGCTCCTCTACGGCGCCCTCGTCTTCACCTTCTTCCTCTTCTTCATACTGGGGCTGTACTATTGGCGGATTAAGTGCATGTGAGAGCGGTTGATAATGTTGCGGGTTATCCATAGCTGACGTGACCCGTCTGGGAACAGATATGTTTGTGGGCTCAATGGGAAAGTAAAGTTTTAGGATTTCGCTGGGTGTAATCGAATTTTCGGGGAGGGTGTTCGTGTTTTTTGTTGTGGGGTTTACCCAGGTCACATTTGCCACGTCGGAGTACTAAATATTAACTCTCCGAAAGTATTTGTGTATGTGTAATCTAATCTAATCGCATCACATATCTTATCTCCTTGTCAATAGGTTATCGTGTCCATGCACACGGCGCGCACGTACAACACTTGTACCATTTCCTTTACTGCCTTTTGTTTGCCCAAGCACGGGAACCAATCAAGGTTCGCCCGCAACAATAATACTTGTATTAGGTACCGGAGATCGCTTGGCCCCGAGTGCAGGTGACGGGCATCTTGTAATGGTTTCGGTATCCTTTCCATCTACATTTGGGCAGAACGGGATTCATTTGCATCAGCAGACCATTCTAGCCTCAAAGAAGCCTTCCATGGCCAATTAATAGACTGGTGATGATGTATGTTGACACTTTGTCTTCATCGGAGCAACTCACCAACCGAACCGAATAAAAGTATGTAAGACATGAAGGGCTAGTCACGAACTCAAAAGGGTTGCAACACCCGCAACCCCATATCGCGATCTTACATGTGGGCTAGACTACTACCAAGTGCAAGTCCACCGACACATGCACAACTTAGTTTGGTGATGTCACTTGGCCGAAATCAATATGGATCTTGGTCTGGTGACTCGTAATGTTCGAGGGATGAATGAATATTGGGGAGGTTTAGAGTGTCACAGGTTCAAACACGAGGAACAGAAGAACGTATGGCATCACATTATTGAAGCTAGTTTCTCTCCGAATCAAGAGTCCTATGTGGGGGCCTGATACCCAGCGGGAAAGAACAAAACGTACACCCTATTTAAGTTCTCTCAGACTTGTGGCTTTACGGTGATTCATGCAGGCAGACAGCAACGAATCCAATCTTCTACCTAATCCATACTGTCAAGGACTTGAAAGTCATCAGTTTGACTTCACCATTGAAGTTCATCAGGGACCTGGTTACCTGTGAGATAGCAAATCCGGCCCAGGAAGAAATACAAACGACGTTTCTTTGGTAAAACTTCACATTTTCAGTGAAATTGGAGAACCATTGACGTGATCCAACTTCAAAATTATACGCATAATTCTGATAACACAGCGATCATGGAGAAAACCATCGCTTGAGTTTCTGGACAATATCTTCAACCTTGTCCAAGTAAATCTCGATGTTTCTCGCCATCTCTGACGGTTTCGATGGTTGTGGAAATGCATCGCGAAATTCATCCACAAAATTTTCGTCTGTTTCCTCTTCAGACTCCATTGGGCTTGAATTTCATTCTCAACAGAGCAGTTGAAACAACAAGCGTGAAACGCACCCCTGCCACTGACGCTCATCCTCTCGCCTCTTCTCCCAGTCAAGGACCTGATTCATCCAATCTTGGCATTCTGATTTGAGCTGTTTGAAATACACTACCTCGTCCCCGGAGAGATCAACGTGGAAGAGCAAATCGGAAGGTTTCTCAACGCCTTGTATCGATCCCGGGAAGAAATCATTGAGTCTCTTCGCCAGCAGACACGACTCAGGTGCAGTCCACAAATAATGGATGTACTGTGATGCCAAGTCACAATGTCCATTCCATCGATGATACATCAGCGGGTGTAGTGGATGACTCACGAGTGGAACGAGGCTCCTAATCAGTGAGATATACTCCCCCCGTTGGACGTCCTTTTGTACCACACAACGCTGCAATGCACGTACTTCGTTTTCTGCCAGCAACCTTACGTCCTCTGCACGACCGTAAGTCTTTTCATGTTCATAATATTTTTGCCATTCGAGGGCTTCGTCAGACTTGAACGCGGCAAACCGACGGAAGGTCTCAACGGCAGCGAGGAGATTAAGCAAGTCGGGGATCTGTCCGACAATGAGGAACGGCGAAACAATATTGCGTGCTGCGTAAAAGACGAGTGATGGTGGGACTGCAAAAGATGTATGCGATGAATGGAGCCTATCGACGTAATCTGGAAGCGACGGTTAACGTCGAAAGCAGGTTGCAGTAATCAGATGGTACCGTAGATTTCTCTGTGGCCCTTGTCGTTGTATGGTTCACTGAAACCGATGGAGGATGTCAGCTCCTTGAGCTTCTGCACGTCCATTTTTTTCGAGCGTGTGGCCACAACCAATACAATAATGCAATACCGGCAAGTGGCCCATTTCAAGCTCAACTGTGACCACGAACCACCCGAAACTAGTGAACACCCATTTCAACCGGTCCCAAATACTTTCTGCCGCCCAGGTATTGCTCGCCCCAGTCCCTTCTTTACCACTTCCGTCGGCTGACGCCGAGGGTACCGTCGTAAAAGCACCTTCGGGACATCGAACACCGTCGGTTTACATCCCCCGTTGGTGCCCAGATCCGTTGGCATCGGTGACTGTATCAGTCCCAGTCTTGGTAACGTCCGAGGTCGCATACTCAGGAATGGATATTCATGTTGAAGACCTAGCTCTCATTGTGTAGTACGACTGCCATGCGAGCACCCATGGCAGCCTGTACGCTTACGAGTGTCCTTGATCCAGCATCATCGGTCAGGAAGCTCTTTTTTGAACCAAGAATCATGTGCTATCTATGTACGTTCCGACGGCTTGTGCGCAGCTCTCACCGGCCGGATCTACCCACACACGCCTTCTGGGCATACCTGGACCCGTATAGACTGATTCAAAGCAAGTGACAAGGTTGCACAAGACAACAGCCGTGGGGTAGCGCCTGCACCCATTGCCGAAGCACACAATCCGTGACGTGCTCCCCGCAAATAATGGTTTGCGTCTCGATCGCGTCGTGCTTGAGATCGATAACTGTGTACTGTACACATTTTGCCACAAACATATGACATATCCCTATCTCATCATGAGTTTGGAGGGGATTTACGAGCGCAGGGCGCTCTAGGAGACGATGCAGTGAACGGGTGATCTAATCGTTTACTACTGTCATCCAGCACACTAACTGACGCGCTAGGTTCTGATTGAGAAGAATGCACAGAGGCGACATGTACTTTCTGTGCGTACCATGAAGTGTCTCCTAGGTTTTCTTTAACGTGTAACATCTTTAGTCGAAAAGTGTGGAGAATTCCGCTCCAAAAGTCATGATCCTGAACCCGTTTCACAGACAGAATCCTACCACACTTCTCCTAATCCTATGAACGACACGCGGTACCTGTGTCACTTTGCTTTTGATTCGCAAGTCCTATCTCGGCTTATACCGACGAGGCAAGCTCGCTTATGCCAGAACACCCTATAAGCAACTGCGACGAAGTTCTTTTGAAGAACTGTAATTGTTCGACCAGTTCGTGCACGGAGGGAACAAACACAAAAAGCTATGGGATACCCGAAGGAATTGACAGTTCCAAGACCCCA
>JBBPKO010000030.1:73582-90138 GCA_038089295.1 Xerocomus amazonicus
ACACCCTATAAGCAACTGCGACGAAGTTCTTTTGAAGAACTGTAATTGTTCGACCAGTTCGTGCACGGAGGGAACAAACACAAAAAGCTATGGGATACCCGAAGGAATTGACAGTTCCAAGACCCCAACCTAGCGAACGTTGCGTTGTAGCGTTGTCACCAGTAGTGCACCAATTGGGAGGAGACTGTTAAATGAGAAACCAAGCAGAGACAACTACAAAACAAGTAATGCATCGCGCGTTCGTGACGACAATCGTCCATCACGTCAACAGACAAGAGATCCACCAGTCAGCGGTTGGTGGTTCATATCAAAGCTTTCGATCCAAGTCACCAATCGTCTCACCCATTTCCTCGTTTCGACCCCAGTACACCGATTTGGTCCGGGTCCATGTCTCACGCTGGTGACGTCTTGAAAAACACATTCCTGGTGTGTCAAAAGAATTGACCGTCCAAGCTGAAAGCGCCGTTGCTGACATCTTGTGCTACGTAGCAGCCTCCTTCTCAATGAGCGTCGGTAAGTTGATGACCCGATCAGCTATATCATGAATCGACCGATAGCTCCGACATTGCCTAGGCTGTACATCGGTTACTTGACATGTCCACTCTGATGATCTGCTGGCTTGTTATTCCCTACGTTGACAACATCGTGGCCTACGTCGGGCGAACAGGTTGAAGCTCATGCAGTAAATGCTCTAGTAGTAGGTGAAACACTTGGTCGTAGTGTCCGAGCACCAAGCTATTTGATCTCGAGTCAGCGATGGACGACAACTTCTACGCCCTGAAGCCTGCCAGCGGGCCTGATTCGGGATGTTTGATTACAATGCTGTAGAAAGTGCACCGATCGGCTAGTTCAAATGACGGGATCTGCACCGAGTCTACTACTCCACCGCTAGACTCGGGTCTATGTGGAAGTTGTGATTTTGCATGATGCACTGAAGTGCATAAAGTGACACTCTATGTGACAAGCAACTGAGAACAAGCAGCAAAGAGATCGTACAAAACATGAAATCGAGGAAGAGGTGAAGAGAAACTAGTCTAAGTGAAATCGGAAAGGAAAAGAAAGTGAGTGTCGTAATGCAGGGATGTTGTGGCGACCCATGTCTGTTCGACTAGTACAATCAAAAAGCAACGTGCGTCGTGAGGACCTTTTAGGCTGAATCATTTGTGTGCGCAGGCCGTGGCCGTCTCCATGCGGGCTGGCCATATCTTGCTCTCGGTTCGCAACGATGACAAACATATGATGGTGTTCCACCTGGAATCTCCCTTGTTTCGCCATGTCTGGATTGTCGTCAACGACACCAAGAAGCGAAAGGAATAGGCAGTGCGCACTCTTGTTTACACGTCAACCAACACGTCAGCCGACAATAGCTACACACTTTCGGGTGTTCGCTGCTGAATATACACCAGCGGGAATAGCAGTCCTGTGCGGTGTCCATGTAGAGCAGTGACTGTGGTATTACCTCCATCAGCCCTTACGCTAAGATATGGGAATGGCAGTGAGATGACCAACCTCCTTGGACCCTACTTTCTCGCAGTCACGGAGAAACGTGTCACGGAAGAGTGGTTCACGCTGATGACATTTAGAACAGGTGCGGATGGGAACGACGAAGTTGCACATCGCAATCCTATACGGTATGATGAGCATCGGAGCCTGGCAAACGAACGGAGGAGTGACATACGGATGTATGTAGTCCTAGCGGACGTTTTCTCAACTCGGATACTGGCACGAGACAGTGAGAGGTGTACCAAGGAGCGGGTCAGAAACCCAAACGTAGTTTATATCCATGAGCTTTGACCGATTTTTATGGTGAATCACGATGATCCCGGATGATCCGCGTTCATCTGGGATAAAGGGAGCACAACACTTGGCCAAATTTTGCATATAATGGCGCCGGGTGGTACAGAATGGCTCTGAATCAAAGAATGGATCGCCATTCACTTCAAGTCTTGGTGAGACCAGTCATTGTCTAACCTATGGTGCAAAAGCGGCGGGGGGTTGAAAGCCGCATTTGACGCTTTGGCAGAGACATGATTTGGGGTTGACTAGCAGCCGAAGACCGGCATCCCTTGAAACAAATGGGCCTCTTTTCTTCCTGAACGATGCTTTCGAAAGTTGCGACGAGTTTCGCAGTTCTCTTGGTGTGTTTCCTTGGTCACACTCCTATGCCATGCTCACCCCATCCTCAGGCTGTCTTCATCTATCGAAGCGGCCGTGTTGCATGGAATCACATTCTCACTGCTCCCGACCTCCCAGACGCATACTTTGTCGGTGGAAACTGGACCTCCCATTGTTCCTTCATCAATGATCACGACATCCAGTTCTGCGAAGATATCACCTTTTGGGACCATCGCGACCCCGACGGCACGCTCACAGACCGTCTTGTCCTCATTGGCTGCGATCCTAACCGGAAAGCCTGGAACACCGTCATGGGTCCCCTTCGGGACCCTAATCCGCGCGGTCACCTTTTCCTGTACATTCCTAGTACCAACTCCATCCACCGTGTGACACTCCGCGGTTACCCCGCCTCACACGACTTTCACCCCCTCGGTATGGATGTCTACCCCTCCCACAATAACTCTCCGTCCAATCTCTTTATCGTCAACCACGCACGCGCCCGTACGACCATAGAGCAGTTCGTCCTCGACCCGTCGAGCCCCACGGAGGCGCGGTACGTCCGCACGCTCCGTTCGCCGTACTTTGTATCCCCGAACGCGATCGCATTGACGAGCCCAACAAGCTTTTATGTAAGCAACGACCACCTGTTTACGCGTCGCCTTCCAAGCCCATTCGGACATATTGTGCCGCTTGTCGAGACCGTTGCCGCGCTACCTCTCAGCTGGGTCGCCCACGTCTCTATTCACCCATCCGACTCCAGCACCGAGGCCAGGGCTGACGTCGACGCGGACATGGAAGATGTGTCGCTCACGCATACTTTCGCCGCGCTTGGTATCCCGTTCGCCAACGGTATCGCGCTCTCGCCCTCTGGAACCCACCTCGCCGTCGCCTCTACCTCGCTCGGCCTTGTCTATTTTTACACCCTTAATACTTCCGCAACCGAGAACAACAAGCGCACCACCGTTCCCATGCTGTCGTTGTCACACACCGTTCCGGTTCCATTCTTCCCTGACAACATTGCGTACGACGACGACGAGGTGCTGATCGTCACCGGCCACCCGTACTTCCCCGCACTTGTCGACATCGCGGCGAACAAGACGCATGCCAACGCGCCTAGTTGGTCAGTTGCGCTTACTCCAACTAATGGTAGGCTTACGAACGAGGGCCTGGACGCATACGACACGCGCGCGCCGCGGTCGGCGTCTGAATTCGTTCCCGCAGTGTCATCCCATACTGTGGAGACACTCTTCCAGAGCAATGGGTCTGTGTTTGGGTCGTCGTCAACAACATTAAGGGATGCACGGACAGGTACGATCTACGCGGTGGGGCTATACGAGCAGGGTGTGCTCGTGTGTCAACCTTGACAATATCATTGCAGATGAGCATACTCGCAGGTCATGGAGACATACAAAGATATTATTTATCGAGTAGGAAAAAAGAAAGATGAGCGTAAAAAAGCACCATCACCCTGGACAGGCACATTCCTGTAAGACGACATCTGGACTGAATAAACGAGTGAACAGAAACGGAGGTCTCGCTCATGCGCAAAAGAAAAGACGATGTACAACTATGGCGCTCAAAATACCTTAGCACACGACGTAAGAAAAGCTGAGTGGATAAGACAAGGACAGCATTTCACACGGTCATTGTTTAAAAGAAATTTGGTAAAAATGATCTGCACACAAGTCGATATCAGTGAACGTTGTACGTGATGGAACAAAAGGCGATACGCACACAGCGCCCATTCCAATGGCGAATGCAGCAACGCCCCACGCAACCGACTTGGTTCTGGGTTCTAGTTGGAATCGGGATACACGCTTATTCGTCGCAATCTGTCGTCCTTCGGTCTCAGGTTCCTTGAAGTCGAACCGCAGCTCTGCCTCGTTTTCTTCCTCATCCTCTCTCTCCCTCTTCAGGGACGCGGGCGCTTGGGTCGTATCAGGCACAGAAGCTTCTGTCTGGGTCTTCTGAAGGTGACGCTCGGCCTTCAAGCGTTCAATCAATTCCTTTTGATCTGCAATATCCTGTGTCATGCTTGGCTTTGCAAGTTCGATGGTCTCCGCATCCTCCTCTACGATGGTCTCGTCTGATCCAGCAGGCGTGGTGACTTCAGTCACACGCACGGTGCGGGGAGTTCGGGTAAATTTCGGTGACTTGACCGATGGAGATGGGGGAAGAGGAGCAGGACTCTTCGTCCGGGCAGACCGGCGGGGGGGAGGCAAGGTGGTACTCGACTGCGATATGGAAGGCTGAGCAGGGGGATGGGCAGGTGAAGATTCCCTGCGTCGCTTGGGTGTGGGCATCTTCGTCATTGAAGGTGCAGGAGTGATTAACGTCTTCGCGGGACTTGCAACGGGGGAAGAGGGTGGAGCGGGTTTCGGAGTGCCCTTGGCTGTGGACCGGCGATATGTCGCGTTTGGATCGGGAGAGGCCTTTGCAATATGATGGATGATGTCGTGCAAGAAATAGGCATCCGCAAATTGGGGGGTGAGAGCGAGGGAGGGGCTGATCCAGGTACCCGCGAGACGAATGATGTTGGGTTCGCGTGTGGAACCATTGTTACCGGAGAGGTCAAAGCACTCTTTGGCCCATTGGGTCTCTTTGCGCTCGTCGAGCTCGCTGGCATCGGGGAAGGCGGCACGAAACATTGTAGTGAGGCTGATGGCACCGGTGTCGTAGCGACGGAGGACGAAGGCATGACCGGAGGGCTGGGATAGAAGAATGGAAGTCAGGAAGAAGAGGGAGAGGGAGCGACGGTGGACGTACGGTTGGGATTTTTAAACGGCCGACCTGGGGTGACGTCAGAAGACGGGAAGAGAGAGAAGAGAGAAAGAAAGGCGTACGAGGACTTCATGACCATCTCGATCGAGGGACTGATATTTGACAGGGGGCCATTTCGAGAGGTCGACTGGCGATATTTGAGTGAGCAAGAGCAGAAGAGAAGTGCGAGATTGTGCGTACGAGATTTGAGATTTGGGTTTTGATATTTCACGGGCAGGTCAGGTCTTTGTGGTGGCATGATCCAAGTTCGAAACGCGTCTAGCCATCCCCCGTGCGACAATTCAACAGCCACATCTTTTCAAACTCCGTCACCGTGTCAACATATATAAAATCCTACTCCGACAAAAGTCCCGTCCGCCCCGACAACGCCTCTACTAAATTCTTAGCGTTGGACCACCACGTCGTTTTACCTCGTCTATTTTTCATGTCCGCATGCTTCACCATGTCCTGCACCGGCACCCACTTCAGCGCACTTCCCTGGATCGTAATCACCGCAGCACTCTCTTTGGGTGCGACCTTCACCCGTCCTGGCTGTTCCTGCAGCTGTGCGTGGTGCTCCTCTAAAAACGACATGCAGCGCAGTGAAAGACGAGTTGCACGTGCCCGGTCCGTGGGGGACGGCACACCTCCTTGTAGTGTGTGTCCAAGCGAGGCCGAGCGCGAGTCAAAGAGGTTGCCTCCCTCCTCTTTCAACATCTTGGTGATAACATCGGTCGTGTAGACCGTCGAGGCGCACTCATTGCTGACAACAAAGCATTGAGCGTGGGCAAGAGAGGGTCAGTATGGCAAGAAAGCGACAGACCGGATGACAAGACGTCCTTCATTCTTGCCTTTGGTATCTAACCCGTAGCGCAGCTTGAGAAACTTGACATCGTCGCGCAATAAATCGAGATCCATCCCTTGTTCGGGAGTATAAACCAGCGATGCTCCAGTCTGTTTTGGAAGGCGATAAAATTAAATCGACTCGGGATGCAGATGGATACTTACCGCCAATGCACCTAGTGTTGCAATATAGCCGCATTGGCCACCTTGCGTCTCAACTACAAACACCCGGTTCCGACTCGCCGACGCACTCTGTTTGATCGAATCGCATGCATCCACAAGGGCGTTCAAACTTGTATCGCTCCCCAAACTAAACTCGGTCAGTGGCACATTGTTCGAGATCGTCGCGGGTAAATGTGCCATCGGGATATTGAATGATGGGTACAGATTACGCGCATTGTCAAGGATTAATAGTGCATTGAAAGCCTCGAATCCTCCGATGAACATGAGGGCGTGAAAGTTGTGTTCTTGGAAGCGAGAGGCAACAGCACCGAGGTCAACGTTGGGAAGGGTGCGGTTCGTACCGAGCTCGGAGCCACCGCGGGCAGTCCACCCATCGACACCGAGCCAGGAGAGTTCGTGGATGTTGTCATCTAAGAGGCCACGGAAACCGTTGTTCACACCGAGCGGAGCGTGGCCCTGTTTGATGCAGTAGCGGACAGCGGCGCGTGTTGCAGCATTCATTCCTCCCGCTGGCGCACCAACACTATGATGGGACGAGAATCAGAAGGATGCATTGTATGAGGGAACATACTCACTGCATGATGCCAACTCGCATTCGCTAAGAAGGTCAGATATGGAAAGGTTTGAGTCGAATATCGTCGCTGACCTGATTCTCTGGCAGCTGTTTCTCCGTGTATAGTGTCGATGTAGTAAAAAAGTTCTCTAGGCTGTGGAGAAATTCGGGGTCACGTAAGGACATTGCTTTAGTAAAATCTTTTGCTGCAATGGCATCTGCGACTGCCCGAGTCTACACGAGTACAAATGGTGAGCAGATGCACCAGAGTGTGAGCAACCACGTACCATCGCAACAGCCTCTATCAGAGGCACCCGAGTGATTTTGTTCTCACGTATCCCGATCATGTACGAAGGAGTATCCGGGGTTGCCTCAAGCAGAGCATTGACGGCTTCGACCCCCTGCAGCGTCGGCTAGATGGAATGCATCACGGATGTGGCTGACCGTTGGGAACACGTCATACCAATGTGCGGTCCAGTGCGCAAGGTTTTCCCCCGCGTTGCGTGTGTCCCAGAGTGGTGACCCGCGTGTCCAGACCGAGGCGTTCAGAGAGGACATCCTTGACATATTCGGCACGAATAGGCTGTAGATTGGCATCGTGAGCACCTTCGGCAACAATGACGATCGTTTTACGTTTCCCGATTTGGCGACGCTGAAAGGAAATGAGATACAGAATAGGGTGGGCTAGACAAGGGACTTACGCGTTGGATGGTCTCGCACAAGGAGTCCTCCCAAGGGTCTGTCTCCGGGGGGCGTTCGGGAATGAAAATGAAATCGGCTCCACCACTAACAACGCGCGATCAGCGTGTTTACCCTGGGTACGACGCAGAGGAACCGACCTCACACCAGCGAGCAAGGCCAGCCACCCGCAATGCCTACCCATTACCTCAACAACAAAAGCTCTGGAATGCGAGGAGGCGGTTGAATTGATGTTATCAATCGCTTCACATATCCTATGCAATGCTGTAGGTGCGCCGATGGTCATATCGGTCAAACTCATATCATTGTCGATAGATCCGACAAGTCCGACGATGCGAAGGTGATTGTGTTTAGCAAGCTGATCTGGGCTGATCTTACCCTGAGCGTGGAGGGACTCAAGAAGGGTGGGCCACTCGGCCCGGAAGACGTCGGCTCCTGTGAGGGAGCCATCACCACCGCAGACGACGAGGGCGTCGATGCCTTCTTTGATGAGGTTGTATGCGGCAGATAGACGGCCTTCCGGTGTGCGAAAAGTCTTGGAACGCGCGGTTCCGATGAGGGTACCACCCTGTGGTACATTAGATACTCCCAGGCATGATGGGAGATAGCACACGGACCTCTGCAAACCAACCTCGGACATCGTCGAATCCGACGCGAACGATATAGCGGCCTTTGAGAGAACGACCACTTGGATGATCAGAGGTGCCATCACGGAGGAGATCACCGTCTCCGAAACGGAGGTTCTCGAGTAGATTTGTTTGAAACTCTCCGCGGGCGCTCTGTAAAGCGGTGGGATCTGCGAGTGGCTCATTGTGTGAGACGTATGCCTGAGTGTTTCCGCGAACGAGGCCCTCGTAGCCCTCGCGAACGATGTATGTCTCACAGCCTCTGTGTGGGCCGATTGACGAAGGAGAAGGAAACAAGTGGAACGAGATCTACCTGAGGATGGCGATCTTGACGACAGCACGAACGACGGCATTCATGCCAGCGCTGTCACCGCCAGACGTGAGGACCGCGATCTTGATGTTGGGTGGCATATGACTGATGGGATCCAACAACAAGGCTCCCCGTCGGCCTACACGTTGGGCAGTGATGACATAATCTTAGAAACACTTGACCTTGGATCTTTCTCCAGCGCTGTCCCGAATGCCAGACGAGCTAGCACGTTGGCCTGCTCCACCATGTCCAACACAGCCAAGACACTCTTGTTCACCTGTATCATCATCAATTGTATCCTCTGGTCTCAGAGCAAGCATGCAGATGCTCTCACAATGGCCCATCGCGATACCAAGCTATGGAAGCGGTCCCCATTCACGGCCGTGTCATCCAGCATCGAGCCGAATGGAACCGAGGTGCAGCCCTTGTTCATCTGGCACGCTATCCGCTCACCTTCCCCTTCCCCTTGCCTAGTGTCTACCCCTCGACTTTGAACTCGCTTTGGACCAATGTACCCATGTCCGTCACCAGTGTCCTGCTTCAGAAACCATCCTCTCCATATCCTATATACAGCTCTATTTCTGTGCGGACCCTGCCGTACGACCATTCGTATTCATCGCGCTCTTACTCTGGCTCGCATTCCTCTTCTCTACCCTCGGAATATCTGCCTCCGACTTCTTCACTCCAAACCTTGCTGCGATGGCCCAGTTCCTTGGGCTGAACGAAGACGTTGCCGGTGTCACCCTTCTTGCCTTTGGAAATGCCAGCCCAGATGTTTTCGCTACCTTCTCCGCTATGCGCGCAAACTCGGGTGGCTTGGCCATTGGTGAGCTGCTCGGTGCAGCTTCCTTCATCGTCTCCTGCGTCACAGGATCCATGTGCATCGTCCGTCCGTTCAAAGTCGAGCGCATCCCATTCCTGCGCGACGTTGGTTTCTTCACCGTCGCGATAGCCGTGCTACTTTTTATTCTCCATGATGGTGCGATAACTGCTTTCGAGTCGGCCATGCTTGTCGTGTTGTACATCTTCTATGCTTTCACTGTCATCGTCGGCGGCTGGTGGGTGAGTCGTAGAGAAAGGAAACGCCGTATTGAGGCAATCATACGTACGGAGTCTGTGGACCAAAGCCACGTGCAACCATACGCTGGTAAACCTTCTTGAACCGGACATCTCGTCATACTCATTATTTTTACTCAAAGATTCATCCCCCTCTCCCTCGCCTTCTAGTTTGACAGTGCCACTGGTGTCCCCAATACCGACGCGCACACGATCTACATCCGTGCCAGCTATACCCCGCGTACAAACACACCTACCCCCAGAACCCCTTTCTCTCACACCCTCGCCCATTAGCTCGTCTTATATTGCGCAAATGCCCTCTTTCTCTTTAGTCGGTGCCATAGAATTTAGACAAGTCATCGCGTCCCTCCAAAGCCAGGCGGCTAGTCCATCCCTGAACATGTTCGATTCTCCTGTATCACCTTATGCAGGTGGCCATTACCATATCCCTCGCCGCCACAGTCGATCTGTCTCCATTTCACCGCACCCACCACCTGAATCCGAAGAATGGGTCAGAACACTCGGCGTTCGCCTTAACGACCGTTCTCCAATACTGGTTCGTACTTCGTTATTGCAGGAACCTGATCGCGAACAAGCGGAGCTGGTGGACTTACATGAGGAGGAAGGCACTCGTACACCCTTCTCCATCCCTACGATACCCTCGATCTCTCGTACGCCCGCTTCTCCGACCGAGCCGGCGTTGACTGAGGTTGAGGAGCAAGTCCCTCCGGCGCCACCTCGGGGTCTATGGCACGCTCTGTCGCGGACGTTGTATATCTTATTCCCGTCGCTTCATCATTTTAGATCGAAGACGCTGACAGGGAAGATCGTTTCACTCCTTGCCGCTCCGGCGGTTATGGCATTGACGATTACATTGCCTGTCGTTATAGTCCCCTTTGGCAATGACCGTTGGCACGAAGAAAAAATAGGCCGACGTGAGACCCGCCTGTCTGAGTTTGAGGAAGAGGGTGTCGAGAGGGCATTAATTGCTGAACACGAAGTTCAAGAAGAGTTTCACGAGGTGGGGTTCAACAAGTGGTTGATGGCCGTGCAGTGCATTCTTGGGCCACTATTTTGTGTCGCCGTCTTGTTCAGTATGTCGTTTTCGTCTTGCGATGAATGTGACCTTTTTGACCTCGGAAAAGATGGAAGTAGGCACTTGAATTTGGTGGTAACTGGGACGGCCCTTGGGGGATTCGTGTTCGCCTTGCTTGTACTGGCATTTTCCAACGTGGGCTCCCATCCTGCTGCTCAAATAGCGAGATGCTGTATGGGTTTTTTTGTTGCTGTTGTATGGATCATGGCGATTGCCGACGAAGTGGTGGATGTCCTCCAAGTTAGCGATTTCGATCCTTCTTGCGACACGCGCGCTCATGCCCCTATTCTTAGACTTTTGGATTCATCTTTGGGCTTTCGGACGCCATTATCGGTCTTACAATATTTGCTGTTGGTAATTCCCTCGCTGATCTCGTTGCCAACACAAGTGTGGCCGTACGTTTCCATTACACGCAACCTTCAGCGATACTCACCGCGACTCAGGTCTTTGCCCCCATGATGGGCTTCTCTGCCTGTTTTGGTGGCCCCATGGTAAACATCCTCCTTGGCATCGGTATCTCCGGCACCTATATAATCAACCAATCTGGCGGCACGCCGTACGATCTGCACTTTACGCCGACGCTGATCACGAGCACGGTGGGCCTGCTGATGTTGTTGGGGACGATGTTGGTGGTGGTGCCCATGAAAGGCTACGTGCTCTCCAAACGGTGGGGTCTGTTTCTGATATTGGCTTATGTGGTGTTGATGAGTGCGAACTTGGTGGTTGAGTTGACATTTGCATGAGTGGTGTTTGCATATTGGGCTAGGGTGGATATTATCGGGCTTTTTATAATTCACATTCCCTCCTTGTTCGCTGATGTTCGCGTACATACTAGCTGGAGTTCCTTAGGGTTTGCCGTTCGAAGATCGGCAGGGCAGCTTTCGTTGTGGGATGTGAAAAAGTTCCGGGCCAAGGACTTGATTTTCCAACATCTTCAACACCGCGCAGCAGACGATCGTTGCACGCTTCAAAAAGTTCATGCAACTCTGATCAACATCGCAAAGTATGACTACGCGATCTTTGGATGAATGGGAAATGGTGTGCGGGAGTCAATTACGACAGTTGAGCGGGGTTTCCTCGAGTTCTAATGACACTCAAACCCTTAGACGGCACATCTACTAGCATGTGCTAGACATCCATTGCGTTCACATCAGGTAGATGTGATTCTTTTGAACATTACCTCATTAACTGTGGTTAAGGGAGTCGGCGGTCGTCTCTATCGATGTCGCTGGGTAACTGACTCGCCTGAACCAATAGGCTAAACCTCTTGTTATCGAAGGAACCGAATCCGTCTATGCCATGGGGTCACAAGTTCCGGCAAAGAGATCACCGTGTCGTTGGGAATATTGCTACTTGCGAATAGAGGTACATTATCAAACATATACGGGGCGAAGCACATTGAGAGCAGGTACATTTGTTCTGTCTGCGGCAAGTCTTTCAGTCGTTGTGATCTTTTGGTCCGGCGCTTCGCAGTGGACTTTTCAGCTGTTGATTGATGACGCCGTTAAAGTCCAACGCTTCGTTTACCTTTCTCTAGTTCGCCCGACAATGTCATCTTTACTACATCGTGTGGTTCCGAACCAGGATCAGAAAAACACATGGCAGCCTGAAATAGTGGTCATTAGACACCCGTCACGATGTTTTGAATCGGATCTCATGAATCTTACTTAACTGTAAAGCCATACATTTTTTTAACTATGCCTGACAGCATAAACTTTATACAACGATATATCGTATGCTACACGTGCAATAATAAAAGTTATACAGACAAGCAACACCTACGAGATGTGGAGCTCGATTTGGATAAGCAAGACGATCAAGGCGATAGATATATCAACACAAAGTCATCCAAGCATGGCGGTCGGTTTTCAAGTAAATCTTCGGGTGGTTGTAGCACTCCATAGCCCAGAGATCAGGCTGTGTCCCCATCGCCGTCGTTTCGAGTCTGCGCCTGAAACTCTATCTGGAGTTTTTCCATTTCAATATGAAACTGTGTTAACGCTTCTTCTTTCTGCGCTAGTTGTGCCGCCTGCATCTTCTCAATGTCTTGTGAGCGAGGGCTCTGTCGGGTAGCGCGGGGTGGAGTTGATAGAATCGCGAGGTCCGGTGGAGATTCGTGCTGGGGAGAAAATGGGAACGACACGAGATCCGCTTCTGTGTGTACAGCATAAGATGTAGGGTGGAATACAGTCGGTAAGAGGGGGGATGGAAGCCCCGTGCTCCCCTCGGCCGCAATATCATCCTCCAGTGGCTTTGGACTGAAGATATGGTACAAATCCTATGGGATATACAAAACCAGGGTTGAAAAGTTGTGTGGCACGAATGCTTGAAAAGAACTCACAGAAGTAGGACGCAATGCAGTTGTGCCAGATGAGGATGCTTGGAGGTGCGCAATTTCGCGCAAAAGTGCCCTCTCTCGGTCATGTGCGCGGGCACGTACGTGCTCTAGTTGCGCCCTAAGGTCGTCGACCTCCGCTTGAAGACTTTTTGTCCTGTTAACAAACCAGGTTTTCGACAATGAGGTAATCTCTCACTGAACACATTCCACTTCAACTCGCAGGACATCCTGAAACACGTCTACATTGATACCGTCTGTGACCTGTGCAATGCTCAACTGGTTGGACAAGGCACTGAAAAGGAATTTACTCTTCTTTGTCTTGCCGCCGTTTCAATTAATGTCGTGCGTTCTGATACAAGAGCATCCATCTGAATGGTCATCGCACGTATTTGGTTGTCGAGTTGAGCTATGGGAAGCATCGTAGGAGGTGAGGAAATTTCCGGTGCTGGTACAGCTTTGCCAACATCCAACGGACGCGACAGAGCATTTGGGTCGACGGAGGCGCTCCTTGCTCGGGGGCTGAATGTCGACATAATTTTGTGACCATTTCGCGATCCTGACGATTGAGGCTCTGTACGAGAACCACCCGAGGTCGATCCCACCATCCTGGCTTGTTCCAACTGTTCACGTCAGATGTGTTTGAATGATCCTGTACTGTAGTAATTACCTTTTCCGCGATGCGACGGATCTCGATCTCTAGAGATCTATTTCGCGCATTGTTGCTCTCGAGGAAACGAAGGCATTCCTCATCGGATAATCGTTTCGGGTCTCGAAGCTTCTTGCTTAGACCCTGCTTCTTGGAGTTGTGCGTTGCGATGTCCCCTAGTTGATGTTCATGGTCTCCAGAGGAGGTGATACAACGCTCTAGTTCGGCTTCGCGTACGGCAACCTTGGCCTCAAGTTCTTCGATACGAAGATTCGCCTCTTCTACGGTTCTACTGTGATTCTGTCGTTCAAAATCAAGTTCCGTCCTTAGCCTGGCGATGATAGATGTGGCATATGCGAGCAATTCATTGTCATAGTCGTGTTTCATTGCTCCACCATCGATGAAACTTGTGGCAACTTGCTCTGCGAACTCCACATTGAGATTGCCTCGCTGGAAGGCGTTGGATGGGTTTGAAGAATTGCAAAGGCGACACACCTGCATGTTTAGAGATGTGCATCCGGCTGCATGGCCATAAGCTCCATTCATTAGAAACTTGAACTGATCAATGAAAGAGAAGGCGGAAAGAGACACCAATGGTTGAATATCTTGGGGAGGAGGGAAGTTCTCTACGCACCTTTCTCGATCAAATCCTCAACGACATCCTTCAATTCGTCTTTTTCCGCTTCCAGATTCTTTGCCACAGCACGCAAACGTTCTAGTTCATGTACCAGCTTCATTTTTGCCTGTTCCTCGGCCGAGATTTCTAATGCGTGTTGAGAACGCAAAGCATCCAGCACGTCGATTGTTTTCAGTAGGCGGGTGTGGGCAGTGGATGCACGCGCATTATATGCCTCCAAGCGCGCCTCAAGGGCCGCTGTCTACACAGACAAGGCGTATGGGCGAATGATGAAAAGCGACACAGGGTTCACGCACTCGGTCGTCCTTCTCCTGAAGCACTTTGACATCGTCTTGGACCAGTTTCTGGTCTCTCGCACGGCTTGGTCCCATATGTTATTTTCGTTCGTGTGACGTTGTGTGGGGTAACCGGGGCACGCAGGTCGCGAGCCTCAGCGTTGGCAGCGGTCGTGAACATACATAGAAGGAAATTTGGGCGAGACGCTCGGCGAACGCTAGAACCCACCCACGACATCGCCTCCACTGTCGAGAAGAACTGGTACGCTTGTGAATAGCCCTCATGGTCGCTGACATCAAGATCGTGAAATGGGAAACACAGTTTCTGAACCCCCAGCGGACTCCTGGTGAGGGAGTCGTACCCAGGGCGTTGATCATCCTCAACCAGCCCTTCTCGCTGTCTCTGCTTGAGACGGTCTGGAAAGCTTGTTCATGGAGATGCTGCGCCGACGGAGGTGCCAACCGTTTATACGATATCCTGGAGACATCGGCAGACCAAGAGCTGTTGCGAAATCTGTCTGTCTGAATTGGCGTTATCTGTCCAGGCCGTTGACTGTGACCACACAGATACATCCCCGATCTCATCAAGGGCGATCTGGACTCTCTGCGCAAAGATGTTCGAGAGTACTATACTACAAAGGTCAGTCTTTCAAGGCTTTGCGGCTGTCGGGACAATCTCACAGCTGCCTAGGGAGTGCCTGTCTCTCAAGATCCGAATCAAGACACCACGGACCTCATGAAGTGCATCGAAACACTCGAAGAGAATGAGCGCAAGGAAGGGCACCAGGTCAGACTGAACCATCGGAGGGCATCGTTCATTGACCTTAGCATTCGATTTCAGTATGAAACACTCATTCTCGGAGGGTTTTCTGGTAGACTAGACCAGACTATACATGTCCTCTCACACATCCACAAAATTCGGCAGACGAGACCTAGAGTCTACGTCATCACGGATGATAACATTGGCTGGGTTCTTGACGAGGTGAGTTCCGACGCCTAACCGTTCAACTGTGGTCCAATTGTACCAAGGGACATCACCGGATATCCATCGACCATGAAGTGCTAGGCCCAACCTGTGGTCTCTTGCCTGTTGGTGTTGATTCCACCGTATTGACAACGTCCGGTCTTCGATGGAACTTGGGTAAATCGAATTTGTCTACCCTTGTATTTTACTGATCACTTGCTTAAAGATGGGACGGAGTCTTCCTTCGACGGTTTAGTGTCTACTTCCAATCATTTGGTCCTTGCAGAACGATTTGTGACGGTCAAGACCTCTCGTCCGATCTGGTGGTGCGCAGAGCTGCGCAGCAAAGTAGAATCTACGTAGGATCTTTCCTCGAAAAGACACGAGGGTACGTTACTACTAGTTCACCCCTGGATATTTAACTTGACCATCCCACGCCGCCGAGAAGCCTTGATCGCATACTTGCGTATAAAGATAAAGATGTGTCCGCTGCCGTCGCTTCAGCTCTGTGCTCAGTGTCTGGTTCCACCCTCCGAATCTCTATATACTCTCTGGCAGATTAGGACGGGTCACCCTCGTCCTTTTGTGATCGTATTAGTCACGGAGTGGGTTTGTCGACTGTGGCATATCTGCTGGGGCCGATATTGTAGTCTTGTCACGGGTCTCATGTGTGTCACTCTGAGGTAGAAAGAAATGGGAAGTGCATGGCGAATCGAAGCGAAGTCTGATTCCCGGCCCTTGGGCCTAGGTTTTGTTAGATCCAGCATCTCATGTGTTGTGTCCAGTTAGTCTACGTCCTCGTTTAAAGTATCTAATCCAAGATTCTGTAGATCTATCGCGAGATGGCGTACGTCCTTTCATAACCTGCCACCATTAAATGCGTCATCTACACACTATCACTACCGGGCATGACCACCTCGCCAATCCCCAGCTGTTCTCTCCCCTGAGGGTAAACAGTCCGTGAACCCAAGGCCATTCTGAGAAGGAAAGAGACCTGACGCACCTGCGCCACCAGATCCGGATCGATTTCTGGGAGCACTTCTCGCACATCGCCCGCGCACGGGACAACCTCCCACCTCGTCGGCGGGTTCTCGATACACAAGCAAATATCCGCTGGTATGTGTGCACCATGTTCGGCATTGAATTCTTCGCGCACCTGCCGTTCCTCTGTATGAGGATATAACACAATCGTTGTCAGAAAAGTCTGGTCAACAAAACGTTGTCCTTGAGCTCACCAGAAGACATAGTCTCTAATTGGGCCATCATCCCTTCAACAATCTTCTCTGCGGCTTCTCTGTATTGACATCGCCTCGCAACCTCAACAAGGAGTTTATTAAACGAGGATTGATATTGGACAAATCTATGGTGCAGGTCTTCCACGACCAACAATCGTTGTCTGAGGCCATCCAAAATATCTTCGCAGTCTACCTGTCCAACGGGTATGAGATAGCGAGT
>JBBPKO010000030.1:90237-111749 GCA_038089295.1 Xerocomus amazonicus
CATGAGGGGCCCACAAGAAAGACAATCACCTCAACGTCCTGTTGCTTCTGGAGCATATCAGACATGATATCCCCCAGTTCATCCAGATCGCCCAGGGTACCACGGCTTGCATCAAGTTGTTCTTGTACAGCGGTCTTGGCAAGTAAAAGCTTCTCACTACGTTAGGATATCGCAAGGTATTCAATTGTAACGGATGCTAATGCTCACTGAGCCTTTTGAACGGAAAGCACATCTTCTTCGAGCTCTGTCATGATCGCAGGGAGCTCGTCTGTGTCCCGATGTATTGCTGTATGGATGATACCGTATGACGTTGAAAAGATAACACAAACTGATATACTGACCTTGCATTTCTTCATCCGAATGAGATATTCCAGCCTCGCTGTCATGGAGTGCACCCGCCATTTCGTCATAGTGAGACGCCAAGCTCTCTAGATGCTTTGCCATTCCCGTCGTTGTCTTCCCCTGGAAAACCAATAAAGACTCGATGGGAGGCGGCTCATTCGAGACGGGGAGAGAGTCACGTATAGCAGATACCGTGGTCGATAGGGTCTCCGGGTAGTCGTATATTGTAGAGATGATGTCCTGTACGTGTATTACAATGGTCGGAGACAAAGGGGGGAGAAAATGGCCGGATACGCACATCAAGTTTCGTCCGATCGCTTTCCACAGCCTCCAACACCTGTTCGATTGCACTTTCATCTACAAAGTCCCTCAGGGTCTTCCACGCTGACCGATCAATGTGCTTCGTCGCGTGCTTTTCAACAGTGTTCATTCTGACGGTTGCAGAAGGGCTCTGAATAGGATCTATGACAGCATTTATCTTGTCGAGCGAATGCTGGCTTCCAAAAAGAGAGGAGTCGGTCGAGGTCTCATGAAAACCAGGGGGAACAAGCTGCGTCCCGAGTGATTCGAGGATGGTATCAAGGGCCAAGGTACGTTCGGAGCGAACTGTGTCCCATTCCTGTCGTGGGCTGGTAAGTACGACGAAGCACCATGTGGTGGAGAGAGACATACGCGAATTTGCTTGTCGAGTTGGGCACGTTTGTGCTCAATGCTCCTGGCGACGCTGGCGGCTAACTACGGGAGATGATGAGGGAGAGAAGAAGAGTGGTGAAGGAGGGTACCTTGAGTTGCTCGAAGACGGCGTGTGTGATCCATTTGACCTTTGCGTCGAGGGCGAGGACGTCGATGGCACACTGGGCTGAGACGTTTGTGAGGACGTTGGCCTTTGAGCAGAGGATTTCACCGTGTTGAAGAGCCTTTTTTGATTGAAGGACGAGGGAGACGAGATGGGGTTGGTCCGGGGGGGATGTCATCGCTCGGAACAAGCAAAACAAAGATAGAACAGACGGGTAAGGTCCTGTCCCTGTCCTGTCCCTTGGTTGGCTTCAAGTCTTGTTTTTCTTGCACATGAACGTTCCAAGCTAATTTCATGAGCACTACCCTCGCTTCTCATCAAGACAAGCGCACTCTGCACTATGTACTCCGTTCTGGGCTTGCAGGCGGTCTCGCAGGTTGTGTCGTGCGTACCCGCTCCCCGTCCCACCGACCGTCTTTCAAACCATTCACAGGCAAAGACGGCCGTTGCACCCCTCGACAGGGTCAAGATTCTCTTCCAAGCCTCAAACCCCGACTTTCAGAAATATGCAGGTAAGCGTGCTCGTCGGGTTTATCTTTGCCAACGCGCATCTTGGTGTCTCTAGGGTCATGGACCGGTGCGTTTCGAGCAGGTCTCGCAATATATAGGGACGGCGGCGTGCGGGGGCTACTTCAAGGACACTCTGCAACGCTGCTTCGTATATTTCCATATGCTGGTATTAAGTTTATGGCATATGACCAGTGGCGACCGGTGTGGCATAATTTATCTTTGTACCAGAAAAGAGACATTGACACCTCCAACAGCTGCTCATAGCAACGCCCGACCGTGAAACAAACTTCCGACGGTTCGCCGCGGGGGCATTAGCAGGTATCTTCTTTCGGCGCGTCTGCATCTCGTTGTCTGACACGTCTACCTGCAAGGAACGACTTCGGTCGCGTTTACATACCCGCTAGAACTAATCAGAGTCCGAATGGCATTCAACAGTCGCGTCATCCGTACGGCCGGACGGTCGTCGTTCATCCGCGCCATCGCCGACATCTATCATGAAGCAGCCGTTTCGCCCAGGTCCGTGTCTAGCCCGAAACAACTATTCGAGCGGTTTCCTATCCTCAAATTTTATCGCGGATTTACCGTCAGTATTGTCGGCATGATTCCTTATGCAGGGACAGGGTTCCTCTTGTGGGATTTCTGTCGTGCCCATCTCTATCCTGTCGTGGATGGCAAGGCACAACGGCCCAGTGTAGCCGCAGATCTTGCTATCGGAGCGGTGTCTGGGGCTATCTCGCAAACCGTGTCGTACCCATTTGAGGTTGTTCGACGGCGCATGCAAGTGGGCGGGCTGACGCGCCCTGATCGCTGGCTGGGCTGGACTGAGACATGGAGGGCCGTGTATATGTCCGGGGGATGGAGAGGGTTCTTTGTCGGTCTGAGTATAGGGTATCTGAAGATTATACCCATGACGGGCATCAGCTTTGCGGCATGGCAGGGCTTCAAGCGGATGTTGGAGGTAGCATAGCAATCTACAGCATTATTATTAAGTGAATATCCCAGGCCAGGCCAGGAATATGATGTGGCTGTGAGGTTCATCCCTTCGCCATGCCCACTGGCTACGCACCGCTCCCGACTCAGCAGCCATCGCCCGACGCAGACCGCGAACTCGACGAAGCGTTTGGGTCAGACGACGAAGACGAACAGTCCCACTCAGATCCACCAACTCGGGTCACGACACCCGCTCCTGCGCACAAACCGAGCGCAGTGATCACAGCTGTGTACGACTTTGAGCGCGACTTTGACTACACTCGACCACCCCCCGGCTCACCTCCTCGTCCATCTGCTTTTGCACTCCCAAACGACTTTGGGAACTCGAATGGCCTCGTCCCCTCTTCTCCCGCAGCAGTCCCAGCCCATCGTCCATCCTGGTTCCGTCGAGCCATCGGCGCATTGTTGCCCGCTCACTACACACGTGTACCCACCGCATCTTATTCTCATCCCGTTGGGGGAGGAACGCAAAACGATGGCGTTTTCGCCAACGTCACAGCAAAGCCTAGTCGGCCTGTTCGTCGGCGTGCTGATGATGGTACCGTCCATGTCATGCCCGAGGAGACGCAGGACATGGCGCCCCCAGTATGTTTTTCTGTGGTACAAAATATGTCTACTGATCTCCCCCCCAGTCATACGCTACTGCCCAAGCAGATGCGGTTCCCCCTTATTGGGAAACGACCGTCCATGCGCCGCCAGGCCTAGACACAGATTCCGGCATGATCATTGATGATCTCCCATCCGGTTCTATATTCACCTTCATCGCCAACCTCTTCATCTCGTTCTTCTTCCAGTTCGTCGGCTTCCTGCTCACCTACCTCCTTCACACAACGCATGCAGCCAAGTTTGGCTCTCGCGCAGGCCTTGGCCTCACTCTGATCCAGTATGGATTTTATTCCCGCGCAGGAGAGGATACCTTTGGGATGCCAGGAGAGAGCTCTGCGGGGATGCAAAAGATTTCAGAACGTTCCTTTTTGCCACCCGCTTCTTCCTCTCCCGAACTTCCTCCCTCGGACAGTGCACTGCTTAGTACTACATCGAGAGAGTGGCTATCATTTCTGCTTATGACCCTGGGTACGCAGACGGTCGATGTCGACATTTGACGCTCATCCATTGTATTTCAGGTTGGTTCCTTCTTTTGTCGTCATTGGTCGGCTTCTGGCGCATCAAGCGTTGGGAAGCTTCTATTCGTGCCTCCCAGGTGCGAGGACCACCTACAACAGAGGTGATCGTACAGGATACGGCAACCCACCAGACAATTGAAAGTCTATTTCAGGTTTCGGTCCAGGCCGAAAGTCCCTTTCCGACCCCACACGAACTCGAGGAGATGCGATTACGGCGTGATTTGCGTTTGGCCGGACTCTTGTAATAAACTTGGCTTGGACAATGGTCGACTAGCAGTGTCATTGGCCGTCATATTTATCTCTTGCTGTTCATTTATTGTAATCTTACAGGATACCAAACTTTTAAGCGTCAACGGTTCTGTAGAACAATTAGACTCTGCTCCCCCTTTCAAAGCTGATCAAACCCCATATCGACACCCGGTTGTCTTTCCCGGCCGCAACCAACCACTGCCCTCGTTGGCGCTTTTCCTCATCGGTCATTTCGTCCTCATCCGGCTCATCTGACGTGTCGCCAAGATTTGTAGACCCACTGTATGTCGCGGCAAAAGCGAGAGCATGGCAGTTTTCCTTGTGATACACCAATGTCCCCAGCGGCTTGAAACTCTTGGTCGAGTAGAGTCGTATCCTCAATTCCAAACAGCCTAAGAAAGAAAAGTACAACGATCGGTAGACGAATGAGGCTCACCGGCCATCCCAGCCTCCTATTGCGCATACACGCCCGTCATCGCGAATTGCGATGGCGCTATTTCCTGGATGCTTCGTTGTGAAAGCACGCGCTGATTGTTCCGCTTCAGTTTGCGTCAGCGCGTTCTGGGGTCGAGACACAATCTGAGCTCCGTCTGGTGTCCAAGACAGCACGACGTACGAGATCATATTTACCGACGATATGATCAGCAGAGACTGTCAATGCAAAGCTGCAGTCCCTAGATACTGCCATGGCCATCGCTATTCATCGGCGTCAAGAACCTCGGCCGTTCGTTTACACGTCAACGACAAACCTGATTCGACATGCAGTCGACACTTCCAGACGATGTCCCACCCTTTTCCACCTATCGTCTGCTTGCGCTCGGGAGAGGTGCGCTGGCGGAGGACGACGCCGCCGTCCTCGTATGCACACAAGAGCCGGAGGTCCCGCCGTGCCGTAGACGTCGACGGCGATGCCAAGGGGGCATAGTACAGATGCATCGACATGATGATACCTGCAACGTTGTCGGTGGGCGGGCCAACGTACGTGGAGAGTCAACTGACCAGATTTGCGCCCGGAGCGGCCGTCGGAGAAGTGTGTGGCAGAGGTATCGGTTGGGTCACCGATGGCGGCGTGCAGCCTTGCGCAGTCGGGCAACCTCCAGATGTCCGCCTAAAGGGCAACCGACATGAGCTGTAAATGGCTAGTAGACAGACCTACGAGAGCTGATTCGACCAGATTTGGGACGGCAATGAGCGCCGTCCCCTCCCCGTCTGAACTGGGGCTCGGAAGAAGCGAGAATCTACAAAAGTTGAGGGCATTGATGTCGAGGGAATAACGCAGCGGCGGGGGTGGGTGGTCCGTCAGAGAGGCAGCCCCACCCCGCCTGATGAGCACAGACTCTGTCGGTCGTTGCCAGATGTGCATTTTGTTGTCCCTACCATGGCTTATGGCGAGCGAGATGGAGGTTAGCATCGTGCGCGCGAAATGGATGAGAGAGTACAGACGTGATAAGATGATCGTCGAGTTCCTCGATACCGAGCAGACCCTCTTTATGAGCGTGCCAGTCTGCAATCGCTCGCAGGGATCTGGTGGACGTGATCACCACCCGTCCTTTGACGTCGCCAGAACATATTCGCTCGTTGTCCGACGAGACAAAGATAACTAAGACGGGCTGGTGATGAACGCGCAGAGTATGGGCTGGTGATGGTGTTGTTGCCATTGACTCATCCGCGAATGTAGATATGAATACAACACACTTGCTACTCAACTCGAGCAGCTGCATTGAAAGCCCAAGTACCGTTTCTCTCCCATGCCGCAATACCGCCTTTCTTCTCTAATTTCTGGATCGAGAACATCATCCGGTGTATCGTCGCCCTCTGCACCCCACGGTTCGAACGGCGAAGAGGCCATCTTGCAAGTGCGTCACATTCAGGCAACTCACCAACACTCGCGAACCACACGCACCTCCAACACCTTTGCGAGAACACGCCTTCCAGTCAACAGCTCCGTCTCTACTTTCTTTATGACCTCCTCCAGGAGCCACTGGCGCAGCACGAAGCGTGGGTTGGCAGTCTTGACAGCGTCCTCTCGTGCGACCTCGTAGTCAGGCTCTCCAGACCACTCCGATGCGTCGAGATCAATCCGGTTCGCGTACTTTTCGAGCCATTGGACCCACTCTCCCCTCGCCTGCCCGTCGTCCAGATAATTTGGTCCCGACGTCCACTGAAGTAACGTGCCAATGAATGCACTCAACTCGTCTGTCTTGCCTCCACTCTCGCCGCCTCTCACCATCGCTCGTCGGAAGCGTGTCAGCTTTCTAAATGTTCCATGGAAATCCAGTTGTTGATGTTCCATCAAATCCAACAAAGGTTGGAAGATCTCCGATTGATCACCCGCCACTTTGAGTCGAAGCCCGAGGCGTTTGCGTAAGAGAAGATTGTATTCATCGGCACAGGTTTCTTGGAGAATACGTTCCATCTCCGATTGGGTTTGTTCGAGAGCAGTTTCACGCCACGACTGGAGAGTGTCGGTTGAAATATTAGTGGTCCAGCCCTCTTTGACGGCCTTGTTGCCAAAGGATATTTCGGCCCCAATAAGTGGAGCGAGCGCATTGAGAAGGGCATGGCAAGCATACATACTGTGGACGTTTAAAGATACCGTACAAACGGGAAGAAGGCGTACTCACATCATGTTCGGTTGATTCTTGGAAACTCAATCAGACTACAGATTCGAGGATAAATCGTTTATCTCACCATGTAAGCATAGCGTCCCTCTGAATCACTATGATTGCAAATATGATAGGGATCAAAGACGTCCATGAATGCATATGGTCCTGTATTTGACAAACTCGGTTCGCGCAACGTTCACTTTCCGAAACACTTACCATAGTCGATCGTGAGGCCCATGATAGACACACTGATATCATGTCAGAATATCGGCAAAGGAACTTTAAAAAACCTACTTGTCCGTATTGATAACACCGTGCATGAACCCATACGCTTGCCAGGCTGCAACCATACGTGCATTTCTCCGGGCGACTTCAAACACCAACGCCTTCCCCCACGCGTCACCAGCGCCGATATTTACTGTTCCGAGCTTCAAGACCTTTTCAACAACCCATTCGCCCAAGATGCGCAATGCGTCATAATTAGCGCCTTGCTGCCCACCACCGATAAAAAAGGTCCCCGTGGGGGGGGAGAGCGCTTCAAAGTTGCCAATCCGGATGAAACTCTCTGCGACGCGGGTACATATACAAGCCCTTTCCATTCTCTCGCGTAAGACCGGTAGTTCGGGGAGGTATACCAGGCTTAGTGACCGAGTAGTAGGGATCGACAGCCCATGCATAGCTTCATAGACGATCATGAATGGCCTTCGAAAATTTGATGAGTTAGAGCGAATTACCTTCAGAACAAAGATACTCTCTGATTGAAGAACGGAGCACGGCAAGCCCATCCGCCGTTCTAGAAAACGGAGTGCGCCCCGCACCCTTGAGCTGGAGCTCGTACGTCACACCGTCGGAAGGATGTGGCGTGGACACTATCTCATCTCAAGGCTTAGGACGGCCCCGGAGTGTGTGGTATCCGAAAAGACACGCACGAATTGAGATCGCTCGTCCGTCTCCTAGCTGACCAGCCCAAGTGCCAAACTGGTGCCCGCTGTACCGGAGAGACCACGGTGCATAACCTTTCCCCTCTGCAGCAACGTCGGCAGACATGAGGACCGCATGTCCACTTAATATATCGATGAGTTCTTGACGAACACGTCCTGCAGACGACGCCTCTTGCGGCCGCACCTCCGAATACAGGCCTGCATCTGGGCTATCCGTGTCCAACGCGGGACGTCCAATGATGGCAAATGCATCTCCAACGTCCAAGTGAGGTAAACAGTCCCGAAGACAGGGTTCCGACAGTCCGATGAGCACCCGCGTCTGATTACGTGCCCCGGAGACGAACTTGGTAAGATTGCTCGCACTGGGAACGGCGTGCTCGAGGATTGTTTCATCTGGGAGAGTGGCTTCGTGTTTCTTCAACCAATTCTCGATGTGAGCTGCCTTGTCATCGACACCGGAGGACGGGATGGCCGGTATTTCGTAGGGAAATTCTAAGGGCATAGGGGATACGTAGGCAAAGTGCGCATTGCCGGATAAAAGGCGTGCACGACGTTGGATGCTTGGTCGGTTACGAAGCACATCGCGGATGAAGATGGATGGGGTCGGTTCGTTTGGGTCTGGGGTAAGGCAGTGGGTCAAGAGTTGCGAAGGAGGTGGAAGAGGGAGTTCAGAAATCGCAGCTTTTGAAAGTCTGGCCATGGTGACAATACTTTGCAGAGCCCTCATGCAAGCAACAATAAAGCGATGCGTGCTGAACTACTAAACTACACCACGTTCACATTCGTATGTGCTTTGAGTGTTAAAGCAAATGATACGAAGACGCCTGGCTGAACAGGACCTCTGAAGTTAGAGCGGGTCATCCCACATGGATGTGCGACAAGACAACAACTTGAACCGAGATTTCGTCTAGGCCGCCACCGGAACTTGTCTTCAAGTTAGACAAGACCCCCCCGCCCATAAGGATGGCCGCCGTTCATTCATGCTGAAACATACAAAGTCGGATCTATTCTCAGACTCCCTCCTCCTTTGCCTATCACACCTCTGGTTCTATGATGGCGTTGAACGGATTGAAGGTGATTGAAGTGCGTTATCCTTGGTCATCATCCCGGAACGTCACTCAAACCGGCCATTCGGTCAAAGTTTGCAGGTCTGGCACCAGCCCCATTTGCTGGCCTTGTTCTCGCACACTTTGGCGCATCTGTCACTCGTATCGACAGACCGTCGTGTGTGTCTACCAATGACGCGCTTTGCGAAGGGAAACGTTCGATTGTCCTTGACACCAAAAATCCCGCTGGACTTGTCATCGCCAAGCGTCTCATTACCGAGGCAGACGTACTCATCGACTCATTCAGACCCGGTGTTCTCGAGCGACTTGGTCTTGGACCGGAAGTATTTCACGACAGTGAAGGGAAGAAAGGGCTGAACGACAGACTGATCTACGCAAGGATCGCCGGGTAAAGTTTCTTGGTGTTCTACGAAGTGCCTCGTGACTCATCGTATTGTTTAGCTACCCCCGAGAAGGTGAGTGAATCCCTCTAAGAAGCTACATCGGGGTCCGATTTACCGGCATCTAGGCCCATATGCTTCCATGGCTGGTGTGTACCCGATCGTAACCGAGCGAATGACGACCTTTGATGCCGTTTTGCCAGGTCATGACATCAATTACATCGCTCTCAGCGGCGTACTATCCGTACGGCATGCTAGAATCTCCACATAAACATATGTATTGATATTCACAACTGCAGATGCTCCCAGGTACGGACGAGAAGCCGAGCTTCCCTCTGAACCTTCTTGGCGATTTCGCTGGCGGCGGCCTTTTGTGTGCGACCGGTATTCTCTTGGCACTCATTGAACGCGACAAGAGCGGAAGGGGTCAAGTCGTTAATGCCGATATGGTAAGCCTTTGGCGTCACACTTTTCTTTATTTTGTCATCGTTTCAGCACAGGTCTCGGGCACGCGCTACGTTTCCTCCTTCCCTCTGCTTAACACCCACAATACATCGCCTTATTTTTCTGGACCGCGTGGATCTAACCCGCTCGACGGCGGTGCGCCTTTTTATGATCTTTACACTTGCGCCGACGGGAAATGGATGAGTCTTGGTTGTCTCGAACCCCAGTTTTTTGCCACCTTCATCGATAGATTCAACACTGCCCTTCAGATCAATGGTAGAAAAACAGAATGGACCCCAACCCGCGCCAGACAACTCACCAAAGATGACTGGCCGAAGTTAAGAAAATATATTGAAGAAGGATTTAAAACCCTCCCGAGAGATTATTGGGCAGATGTTTTTCATGGTGGGCATCTTGCAATGTGCTGTCGCCCGTATTAAAATCTCCGGTGTTGCGGTAGATTCAGATGCGTGCGCTGTGCCAGTATTGACTCCCGCGGAAGCTGCGTCGATCGATACGTCTGGCTCATCGCGTCCTACTCCACATCCCCACTTGAGTCGAACCCCGTCATCTCCCCATACAGGCTCGCCGGTCATGATACTCAAACCCGGGACGCACAACGAAGTCATCCTCATTGAGTTGGGCCTCTCAGCAGAAGAGAGGGATGCACTCATTCGGACAGGCGCGCTGGGAGAAGAAGTTCTCGAAGAATGGAATTCAAAACCAAAAGCTAAGCTATAAAGGTAGGATAATAATTCAAATGATACTGGACGTCAAGCGTCCTTTGGTTCTATCAGTACTTTGCTAGCAGAACTTCCATGTGGCTCAGCATTATTTTCATCTTCTCTTTCCTTCTTTAAAAATGTCTGTCTTATTTTATGGCCTCGTGGAATAGTCTACATCTACATAATTTACTCTGCTCTCCCAAATGCCGAGTCACTGGATCGGCCGACCCCGGCGGAGTCTGAATGATTGGTCAGCAAGATTAGTGTAGTGGTGTTTTCACGTGAAAGAAGAGTAGACAGAAGTGACGACTACCGCGCGAGTATATAAATCGAGACCGTCTTGGATTACGATCTTGAACTGGACTCATATCATCCATGGCAACAACCGCACTCAAAGAATTCACTCCAGAAGAAGTTGCACAGGTGAGCGCACTTGGATACCTACCTACCATCTCTGATCGTCTATAGCACAACAAACCAGATGATCTCGTGCGTACACCAAGCCAAATCACAAGTGTTGTCCAACTTTGGCTTACTCCCCGTAGTGGGTCGTAATCGATGCCAAGGTCTATAACCTCTCCCGTTTTAAGGACCTTCATCCTGGAGGTGTCGCGGTCTTGCTTGATGACAGCGTCGGTCCGTATTACCCGAGCTTGACCCAATCGCAGTCTGACCCCGTGTTTTTTTTTTCAGCCGGTCAAGATGCTACAGAAGCATTTTATGGGCTTCATCGTCACGAGGTTTTGCTACGTCCTCAATATAAACGTCTCCAAATCGGTTCAATCCAGGGACAGAAGAGTGTCATTTATGACCGCGTACTTGGCGGAATCAGTCACGTTCCCTATGCCGAGCCTACTTGGCTAACACCCGGTTATTTCTCCCCATACTACTCTGATGTGAGATATTACCTTGACCCGTTCCCACAAAAAGTGACGAAGACTTGCAGAATCACCGTGAGTTCCAGAAGGCGGTTAGACACTTCTTCGATGAAGTAGTTTATGATGACGCTCAGGTACAATGATTCACATTTCTCCATTGATAGTTGAGTTTCTGTTATTTAGGCCCGCGAAGAGGATGGAAAACGGCCCAGCCAGTCTGTATTTGACAAGATGGCGTGAGTATGTCTTAGCCATTTCCTGAGTGTTGATTGAGAAGATTAATAGCGAACTAAACCTGCATGCAATGCGTATGGGCCCCGGGAAACATTTGAAGGGCAGGACACTCATGGGCGGGATTGTCAAGCCGGAAGAAGTCAGTTCCGGTGCCCATCTTCCGTCTATCGTTGTCAACTAAGCACACTACTTTTCAGTTTGATTACTTCCATGAAGTGCATCTTTGCCATTTCATTTTGCACTCTTTTTCTTACCGTTTGCATTAGCTCATTATAACTCAAGAGCTTGTCCGATGTGGGGCGCGAGGTTATGGTGATGGTATGTGTTTTTGGGGGAGGGAACGCCATCTTCATATTCATTTATGCCCTCTTCTTCCAGGCATGCTGGGAGGCAAAGTCATCGGTCTTCCTCCTGTACTGAACTTTGGTTCTGAGGAACTCAAGGCGAAAGTCGTACCCGAGATCCTAGCTGGAAAAAAGTTTATTTGTCTTGCTATTTCAGAAGCAATGGCTGGAAGTGATGTCATGGGCCTCCAGACCATCGCGAAATTGAGCGAAGATGGGAAGGAGTGGATTATTAACGGGTCAAAGAAGTGGATCACGAATGCTACGTGAGTGACGACTTGTGAAGGATATCCGCTCATATTCACTCGCTTCGGTGTCAGTTTTGCAGACTAGTACGCCGTCTAGGTATATCCCCACACTGCTTTAATCTCATCCTTTGATGTAGCTTCACGGTAGGTTGCAAGACAGATGTGAGTCTGAGGAATCAGGTTTAGTCGTTGTACCTGACATTTGCTCAGGATGGTCTCACGGTTATCTTGGTCGAGCGAGGCCCAGGCGTTGAAACACGGCAAATCAAAACCAGTTACTCCACTACTGCAGGAACCGGTTACATCACCTTCGATAATGTACGTGTACCTGTTGGCAATACGCTTGGTGAAGTCGGTGGTGGTATTTTCGTCATCCTAAGGTGTGGCCCCATTTCGGTTTGCTTGGAGATGGAATCAGTGAGCACTTTTGAAATAGTAACTTCAACCACGAACGATGGGTAATGTGCTGCAGCTCTGCAAGAAGTCAACGATCCATCGTCGAGGAATGCTTGAAATGGGCTTCTCAACGCAAGGCTTTCGGAAAACCACTTATTTCTCAACCAGTCATCCGTTCCAAGATTGCTGCTATGATCGCCCGCTCGGAGGGCCTCCAGAGTTGGTTGGAAAATATTACATATCAGATGACCCATATGGTCTGGCACTCCTGCATTGTGTTTGCGAAATAACTCACGTCGTTGTCCTGCAGACCTACAAACAACAAGCAGATAAATTAGCTGGGTAAGTGAATGTCATTCTCCTACGAGTGACACGACATACCTACACGTTTCAAGACAGATCGCATTCTTGAAAAGCTATAGCACACACTGTGCCCAAGAGACTGCACGGGAGGCCGTTCAGGTGTTTGGTGGCCGCGGTATCACCAAGACCGGCATGGGTAAATTTATCGAACACGTAAGTTGCACCTTTTTTGTTGACCCTGAAATTGACCGGTTTTCTTTCTTGGTCAGTATTACCGAACTGTCACATTCGATGCACTTCTTGGAGGTGGTAAGTCTAAGACGTGCACTCCGCCGGCATCCGTAACTGATACCGAAACATGCAGCGGAAGACGTCCTGGCCGATCTGGGTGTTAGACAAGCCATGCGATCGATGCCAAGGAATGCGCGACTGTGAATGAATGTTTTTGGATTTACGCTAGGACGAAAACGCTATTTTATCTACATCTATTTGATATCTATTTCGTTCTACGTACGTGCGCAAAGGAGAAACAGAAAAAAGACAAATATAACTTCCAAGTTACAGACAAGGAGAATGTTAGGTGCTTTGCGTAGTATCCTACCATCAGCAAACTATTTTTCGGCATCGCAGGGGGAACATCTTGGTTACGGCCGAATCTACTAGTGATCTGGATCAGGCTTGTCAAATTTCTACAATAATGGCCTACATTTCAGGAACAGCCGAATCCTTCTCGGTGTGATGGCTTATCAGGATTTTGACAGCCGCGGTCCATGGCCCTCAAAACGGAGAAAACCGAAAGGCCGGGTTGGTAAGTAAGTTCTTATTAGAGACACTGAAGAATGTCTTCAGGATTTATTGTCGACGAGTTCAAGTCGGCCGGAGAATCGATCCACAACGATCTGGACAAGAGTCCCCCAATCAACTCCGCTCGACAGTCCTGAGGGCTTAGCCATGATTGCTTCAAGCCTTGACTTGACTCTTCACTAGATATGTTTCCGACCCGATGATCCCACCTTTCCTGGCCGACTCGAACGGAGATCGGCAAAGGCACCAACTCCGTATCATAGAAAAAAATTATTCCGGAGATATCGAAGTGAACCCGAGTCTCGCCAGGAAACCGATTGTGCCAGGAACCGGAGTTCATGACTTCGAATGAGCTAGATGCTGCATGAATGTTTTCCCGAGTAAGAGTAGTGCAACGACGTTCAATTTAAGAAAATACTGCAAGAAGTAAAGGTGTACCTGATAAACGCATCCACGTTGAACCTTTCTGCCCGCTTACAAAGTTTCTCAGCTCGTTCCCTTTCGCTGAACACGTTATCAAAATTAGCTCCATGTGTCCATTGAATCTCTCCAGCGCTGCTGCCATCGAAATATGCAGCCTTAAGGGACGGGTTGTCCCGAGGATAAGTAGCAACTCAATCCGGACCGGGCGGTAATTGATTACTCTCCGTACCACGATAAGCGTACCCTTCTTTGGAAGGACCCAATGTACATTGTTATGTCCTGGACGTGATGAAGTCAGAGAAGTCAAAAACGGGTATTTAATCAGTGTTGACAGAATTAGTACACTGTCTCAAGTACGAAATGATCACTACTGTTGGGGTGTGGAAACTCCATTTCGTACAGCCGTCGTCACCGGGGATGTGGACCTCTTCTCGCAGACTCGGAAGCTTAGCGTCGAATTTGAACGGTGCCGGGACAGCGAGCGCAGCTCCTAGAATTGGCGCGAAGAGACTTTAAAGTGCTCGCAGCATCACAGAACAAGGTTGGGAATTGGTTAGGTTGCAGTGCTGCCCACCCTCGAAAAAGAATGGCGAAAGACAAGAGAAAGGAAGGCACAGGACGGTAGCACATCTGGTCCTGCGATATAAACTGCTCGAGGACAGAAGGCGAGCTATCGAAGAAGCGCTGCCGGGTGACCATTGAAACGTCATCCCGTGATCAACACCAAGGCCCTCCTCCGGCGGTTTACTCAATGGCTCGCGGAACTGCATTGACGGGAAGGCTAGGGTTGAAGGGTTTCTGTGTGCGAAGGAGAGGCGACCGGGCCGTCGTTCCTGTTTGCTGCATCCCACTCCTCCCGTAGGCCACAGCATGCACAAGGTCGGTCGCCGCCCTTCCGGAGCAGGTTAGAGAGCTGTCAAATGAACCACACGCCAGGAGTAGGCAGTTTATCGCAAGCACGTACCGCTAACGAGTACGTAACCTGTCGGATACAAACAAAATACTGGCCGCCAAAATAATGGGTGTGGCGGTGCAGATATAGTCGGAGGAAGCCGACTCGGAGTTAGTCGATTCGGTCACGCTCGATTCGACCAAATTCCTTTTGGTTGTCATCTATGTAAGAACACGCCAGACGTATCGGCGCCAAGTGAAACATGAAACATCCACCAGTAACCAGGTTTTAGGTATCCAAAAAGTACAGCGCGTTGTGACTGTTGCTAGGAACAGATGTGGAATGATAACTGGTAGTGGAAACAGGGTGGCACAGCCACATTCAGGGTAATAAATACGGATAAACGCACTGTGATCTACAACGAGCATGCATGTATGCACGGCGTAGCAATATTCCTGCAGTGGGACAAATAAACAGAAAGAAGAAAGCGTGACAGAACATATCCATCATGCAAAAAACGACCAAGAAGCAACAGCGCTTCTCGCATCTACGGGCTTTCCGCCAGAGTAGAGTGCATTGACACTCGAACTACGGAACGGCCGTGTGACAGAACTGCCTTTGATTGGCTCAGCAAATATCCATGCGGGTACGAGCCCAATGTCAACATTTTCACCCTTGAGCATGGAAAAAAGGGAAGCACGGCGTGAAGAAGAAGAAGGGGAGGAGGCATCCCGAGCAACGAGACACCAGCCATCATCAAAAGACTGGAGCACAGTAAGATACTCCCCGCACCGGCTGATAACTAATTCATCCGGCAGGGAGGGCTCAAAAAGTTGTCGTGCAGGTTTGGGGTGGTGCATGGGGAACATAGAACTAGCAGGGGATACACGATGGTTTGATCTCGATGGGGAGGGATTCGAAGAGTACATAGAGAATCCAGAAGAGGATCTGTTATGTCGGGAACGTGCTGGGTTGAGGCTTGACAATATGCGGGAGCGAGGTGAAGGGGTTGGTGGTTGAAAGGATGATCTGGATGAGGTGGGGGAGGGCAAAGTACCTGCCTTGTCGGAAAAGCCGTGCGAATGAGTATTGCGGACGATGCTTTTTTCGGGGATAGCAATTGATGGTCTACCATGGCCCCGACTGAAGAGCGGTTAGCAAACAACAAAACCGAAATATTCAACCTATTACATTGTCGGTGAAAGATTTGAATCTGCTATCCATTGTTGTGTTGCCAACCCAGGATGGGGAAATGCAGTAGTTTGTCTTTCGACCCGTACCTTCTTTGCTCTTGATCGACGAAAGCAGTAGAAACATAACAACGATAGCAGCACAACAAGACCGACGAAGCCAGCAATCAAGCCACCCGCAATATAATTGTTGGCTGCCACAGCATTTGATGGAGCGGGATAGGAAGATGCCATAGAAAGATGCTGCCAGCAGTACAAGGCACCTTATCGGGTTTTTTTTCTTTTCCTGAAGAAAGGGGAGGGAGCTAGAGGGAATGGAGTTGGTGTAGTGCAGCGTGTTGGAGCATGAACGCGGGAAGTGAAAATGTGGTGCCAACAAGACGGCCGGACTTAATAACCATTTCAATGATAAAACAAACCCAAAACCAGAACTGTCTCCAGTCTTGTCCTGTCCACCTGAGACGAGCATCAGTCTGACCAAGTCGCAACCATAACATCTCATTAAGAGTGATTCGAGCGTAGATACAGATCACGGAAGAAATCGCAAGTGGTATGTGCATTCTTCGCTAATGACTATTGATCATGTCACCTCATTGCGGATACTGTTATGCACCATAGACTGGTTTCCGTCTGATCGGCCTGGCATGCTCTCCCCGGCCCGGCACGAGTATATGCAAGTCTCAATTACTGCCACTCTGGAGTAATCAACTCGCCGTTCAACGGTATATGTCTCTCTCTCTGCTTGTGTGAAGATTGTCTGATGACTACATCTTTCAAGACCGAGATTTTGCCGCTGTACAACAGATATCTGCAATACAGTATCGATCGACTTCTCTGTGGGGCTGAGTGCGTGGCAAGGACTCCAGGAGGCGAAAATTGGAATCCGAAAATACCACACCAGAGATGCAGTTGCCTCATGCACTGTTAATGAGGATGGCAAAGATGAGAGTACTCTAAAACAGCCAAAGCCGCGCAAGACATGAACCGCACCACTAGACTGCATGATGAAATGAGGGGAGTGGACAATTCTGACAGTACGAATTAAAACAAATAAGTGAAAGCCCACCGTGGCTAATGACAGGAACACTGAGGGATCAGGCGGGAAAGAACTTGACCACGTTGTATTGGGCGACTACGAGGTGCGAAGACAAGGGGCCGACTATGCTACATCTACGCGGTGCGGCGAGATATATACCAGAGTGCATGTGATGTGTATGCCAATGGGCTAACAATAAGTTCCCAGAGTTTTGTCATGACGGTTCCGTGATCTACCCCGGCTTTGGATCGGCCTAAGAAGAAATATCGTCTACCTAAAAAGAGCGTCATACAATGTATACACATGCAATCACAACGTCAGCTCGCGAGGCGAGGTTCTTGAGCACCGGGGGCGGAATCTTCGTGTGAACCTGAGACTGGTGTAACACGGGCTTACTCAAAAAGATATGCCTTCTCTTCGGAGCGGACATACTTCAAATCTGTCTGTCAGTAGCGAGGGCTGGTCCTAACTAGTCCTGACTCCTGACCGTTGGCCATCGTCGGTTAACGATGACCGTTCCACTGAAGTATTGAATTCGTCCAATCTCAGGAAGGAGGGCTGAAAGAACTGAACCGCCGATGTATCCTGCAACCAGGTGAGATATCTTGTCGACGTCAGTTCAGTAATCCCAAAAATGATGTTTGATGTACCGGTCGCACGTGTAAGAAGTATGTTAAATGTCAAGTCACCCTCGCACTCGCGGGAAGTGGTGCGGTGGCGGAAAATTCACTACTAGACTGGAATTCCTGCTGCAGACACCAGTAGCAGCAGCGTATGCTTTGGCCATTCGGGCCGTACATAATAATCCTTACATCGATACCATGTGTTCGGGTGGGCAAACCACCCCAGAGAAGGCAGGGAGAAGTGCGATACTGAATGTGTTAAAATGCCACCCAAATAATACAGATTTACTTTGACTAAAACGAACGATAAAATATGAGAATCATGTTTTTACCGAACCGACTTTTTGGAGGAGCCACAGGAGGAGAAGAGAAGAAGAACTTGTTGTTTGTCTTTGTGAAGCCTTTGCTCGCCATACTACACCAAACAAATTCATTCACAGCCACTCCGTGCGACGAGAGTACAATCACAACATGTCGCTGCTCGCGCCCATTATCTGTGATAACGGTACGGGTTATTCCAAGATAGGGTATGCATCCAGTCTTGTCACACTAGTTTCGATGTTGATCCATGCTCAGTTTCGCAGGCAACTCCGATCCCTCGTTGTGGGTCTCGTCTCGTGTATTTGCATTGCTGCGGTTTGGCCCAGCTGACCCCAACATAGTGTATTCCCGACAGCGATAGCCATACGTGGTACTACTGCTCAATCAACGCGTGGAGGACCTCCGGTCCCAGCAAAGCCCGGCAATCTTGCATCGAAACGAGGTGTCGAAGACCTTGATTTCTTTATCGGGGACGAAGCGCTGGCCAATGCTAAGACGCCCGGCTATGGCGTGCATTATCCTATCCGTCATGGTATGATTGACAATTGGGATCACATGGAGCGTTATTGGGAGCAGACGATCTTCAAGTACCTGCGCGCAGAGCCCGAGGATCATTACTTCCTTTTGGTCAGTCTCCTTTGATTACAGAGGGTCTGATCTTGATTTGGAACTATCAGACTGAGCCACCTCTCAACCCCCCCGAGAACAGAGAACAAACAGCTGAAATATTCTTCGAGTCGTTCAACATCAAGGGCCTCTACATTGCTGTCCAGGCAGTGCTCGCGCTTGCCGCGTCGTGGACATCCAACAGAGTCACGGATAGAACATTGACTGGGACAGTCATCGATTCCGGTGATGGTGTTACGCACGTGATTCCCTGTGCGGAAGGTTACGTGATTGGAAGTGCAATCAAACACATTCCCATTGCTGGTCGCGACATCACGCAATTTGTCCTCAATCTTTTGCGAGAGCGTGGTGAAACGGCAGCAGTTCCCCCGGAGGATCAATTGAGAGTTGCTTCAAAAGTGAAGGAAGATTACAGCTACGTCTGTCAAGACATCGTCAAGGAGTTTAGAAAGTACGACGTTGAGCCATATAAGTACTTTGAGAGGTACGATGGCGAACACAGTGTCAGTGGAAAGGTAAGATTTGCACTTGAGGAGTACTCTGCTTCGACTGACTGGATTTCCACCAGAAATATTTCATTGATATCGGATATGAACGTTTTCTTGCCCCAGAAATCTTTTTTAACCCAGAAATATATTCGTCTGATTTCCTAACGCCACTGCCAGAAATTGTTGACGACGTCATTCGGTCATCACCCATTGATGTTCGTCGTGGGCTATACAAGGTAGATAATACCATTTATGCCAAGTCATTTCTTCATTCAACGCACAGAATATCGTGTTATCGGGAGGATCTACGATGTTCCAGCACTTTGGACAGCGACTTAAGCGAGATCTCAAACAGTTGGTTGATCGTCGCCTCGAAGCCAGTGTGATCTCTAGTGGCAGTACCCAAAAGGTTGGGCCCATATCGTTTCGTACAGAATATATTTTGATGTGCTGTATCAGTCTTCCGGGGTCGAAGTTGAAGTTATTTCGCACAAGCGTCAACGGTAAAATCTATGATTACCGTAGCCAATGAGTACTCATCCCTTATTACGCATAGCTACGCTGTCTGGTTCGGAGGCTCGCTATTGGCCTCATTGGTGAGATTTTTTTGGTTGCAACTGTTCTCGAGCCGATATTCGCACAGCCCGAATTTTATTCTTCGTGCCACACGAAAGCTCAATATGACGAAATTGGACCTAGTATCTGCAGGCGATACCAGATTTTTGGCAGTGCGACGTAGAGGATGGTGAAGGAAAGGATAGCGAAGTCCCAAATGTTTGTGGCAGGCGATGTTCATTATTGTACCTCATATGGCCTGTGACCCTCAGCTGATAGCGGCGGCATAAGTCGGCGGGGAAATCTCATACACGCTGTTTCATGGCGATAGGCTATTCGTGAATAAGTGAATAAGCCAGAGCTACAGAAAGTCGAGGAAGGATGAAAACATGGTGGTGCTCTTTAGTACGGAACAGCATCCTTAAATAGTACAGAGTACAGAGGGCGAGGGCGAATCTATTACGCAAAAGGAATGTGCCACACAGCCTGCCACGACGGCGCTACTTCTGACTGAACGCTCAACTTACACTACTGCCTATAGCTTGCGCTACCAGCGCGGACAGCCCCAATCAACACAGCGTCCATCGGTCAGGAACGCATACAAGGTCTCAAGCAGCATTCTATCCCCGCAACGATTCTCCCGAACTACCACCGAGAAGATAGTCGCATCCGGTCTCACTTCAAGTTCTTGCACACTCTCCACGTCAGATATGTCAACTCAAGCCCAACATTTAGCTGGCCAAAACATTTGGGATCAACCACAATATGTTCTTGATCAACCCCTTCAGCTCGAAGAACTTCCCTACCCTCTCGAGCACACTACCAGCGTCAAACGTTTCCCGCAGCAACGTCAATTTTACCCTCCTGCGCCAAACGTGCCCGTAATGCCGAACAGGTTTGGCCCATTCTCATCAGCGGGCCCTTTCGGAAACCCTTCTGGATTCGTGGGACAGCCGGGCCCAATGCGATCATCTTCCTTCACCCCTCGCGATACGGATGCAAACCTCGCTCTAGACACGTCTTTGTCTTCATTCAGCGCGTCTCCCCACTCTGCTCATATCTCCCCAGCATACGGCCAACGGAGCATGAACCCTATGGAACCTAATCAAGCGACGTATCAACACAATCAGTTTGCACCGGCTCTCGAGACCAACCATACACCCGAGGGTTCTCCCAACCCTAATGTCGCCATGACCAACCACTCAATTCCTCGCCCTTATCTTCCCACCGGCCCTATGCAATTTCCTCCTCCTCTTCCGCTACCCTCCCGACCATCCGAGTTTCAGTCTCATTATCGAAGTGCCCCATACATGCATATGCAACTGGACTCCTTTCCAAATCCTAAGAGACACAAACCAAGTGACGATTGTGATGACGGCCATGGCGACCGACCGGATGCCCAAGAACAAGAGACTACAAAACCTAAACCGTAAGTGAATCTGGCTTAAAATCATGGAGTACTACATCAAATTTTCTACTACAGCATGGGAGCCTGTGCTCGATGTAAGAGCCTGAAGGTAAGTTGTACTGGAGGGTGATGCCGACTTCTCATGCCTTTGTTCTAGGTCCGTTGCGAATTTAGAAATGACAGTGATACTTGCAAGCGCTGTAAGGTTGCAGGTCAGGAATGCGTCATTCCTGGCCGCAAGCCTCGTCGAACCCCACCGTACGCGCTTTCGTCTTTCTCACTCTGCCACATGGTCAACGCGCACCTTTTCCAGCAAACGGGAGCACCTACTCAACCAAATCCGCGAGCAAGCCAAACAAATACAAGAATTAATGGCAAAAATAGAAGCCTTGAATAATCCTGGTGCAGTTCAATCCCCCCGTTCTCCGACGTCGAGTATACACTCTCCTATGGAGTCGAATTTCGAGTCAGTCGTCCCAAATGCGGAAATGCAAGATTGGATTTCAAAGGCACGCGTTTCTATCCGGGAATTTGGGGGCTTGATCCCTGCAACTGATCCGAACGACAC